>JAODTK010000324.1:0-14371 GCA_026419785.1 Sclerodactyla briareus | reverse complement strand
CCCCCCAGATCCGTCATCCGACTCCAATGCCGCCTCGGTCTTGGCTCGGAGGTGGTGGCATCGGCCTTGGCCTCGGCCCTCGAAGGTAGTGGCATCGGCCTTGGCCTCGGAAGTAGCGGACTCGACTACAACACTGGTGGACAGGGCCAGAACTAGAAGCGAATCGCGTGATTCGTGGTCTGACTGAACACTTGTACCCGAGTGCGAGCCTGCACCGGATGGGCGATGAAATCTTGTAAACTTCGGGGATTACCCTTCTGCAAAAAATCTCATATGATGAGAGATGGAATGCTCAATCAATGAGGCGCAATTTTAGAAGAAACAGAATGGTTTTGGTGGATTTTCATATTTTCTTGTAGTGATGATACAAGTATAGTACGCCTCCGAAATTTTCAATGGAATTCGGCTGAAAAGCGGAATTTAGTCAATTCGTATTAGAGAAACTGGCAACTCCACTCCCCACGGCGGCCGCGGACAATGTGATTTCTGTTTAGAAGCAGCATTCCGAGATGTAAATGAATGGCCGGTCGAGAACGCCGTGACTCCCCCATGACGTTTTGCCGTTCACAGTTTCATAATATCACCAGCAACATACCAGGAAAATGTGTCCAATCCCTGGGCAGCAGAGGAAGCAGAAACTCAGTCCTTGAGAAGTATATATGCGTTTGCGACGGTTTTGGATATCAAGTGGTGACTATTTTCCCATTTAACGTTGCACTAATGTTACACATTGATTGGTTGAAACAACCTAACGTAACGTTACTCGTTAGGCCTCAGTAGGCCTAGCTAACTTACCCAGTTCCGCGACTACTCAGTTCCTACAGTAACAACTGTAGTGTTAGTGTTACAGTGCTACTAGGCCTAGGCTACCTAATTCATGAACTGAACACTCTGTGACGGCGATGGTACACAACCGTCCACAGCGGATTCATGGAATCGTTGGTGACGAAATTTAGAATCAGTGCCCAGGGGTACGGAGGTGTCCACTGACCCTAACCTGTGATACTAGGACTCTGACCCATGCAACATGTATTAACAATTCGTGTAAATACGTCCATTCTGGCACTGTTTAAATTAGAGCCGAATCTGTATACAGTGTTCAAACGATATGCCAATATCGGATGTTAACGATACGGATACCAATTATTCAAGTCAGCACATTAACGTTCACTGTCGTTGATTACGTAGGTCGATCTACCCGAGTTGAATCCCATCAATAGACCTACAGGGGGAGTCATAATTCAGCTTAGTTTCAAGTCAATACTTATCGATTCATTTTTATTGCTAGGATATGTTTGGTCCCGGTGAAGGAAACAAAAAATAATTATACGCAAGGGTTTGAAATGGATTCGGAAGCTCTGATACTCTTGTAAATCAATAAAAGTCGATATGCGCAGCGAGCTGACGATGAGCCTGAAAATACTTTCCGTGGCAGTAAACCGTCTCAAACAACATGTGTATGTGGGTCGTACATTATTGTAGCGGTAACATCAACGTTCGCTCATCTCTACGCACACACTTAAAGTCTATGGGGTTTCCCATTGGCCCTGCATGAACGTCGTTTTGTGAGTATTTATTTATCGGGGAGGGCGGGGTTTCTAGAGGGGGGACGATGCCTACGCTTGTGGAAATTTGCAAGACATTTTTTGCTTCAACCGGTATGATGTTTTGAATGTGTGTTTTTACGTACATAGTTTTCCAATTTTTGAGGAGCGGAAAAGTTGAAATTTCTGCTGCCCCATGTGTTATAGGTAATCGGTATCTCGTGATCTGAACTAGACTGATAATTGGACGCGATTCCGATCCCGATTCCGATTATGCCATAACTTGGGCCGATTCCGTACCGATAATCGTTTTGAACACTACTGTATCCCGCAGTGTTGTAACGATTCACTGATTTTTTAATGACCCAATGTCATTGAATATCAGAGCTTTAATGTTGACCAAGTCGCGTCACCGACTCAATTCACTGTACTATAAGTGACTGTATCAGGGGTCGGGTCATTATCAATGAGTCGGCACCATTGCCACCATAACATAATGCCATTATAACGCGGGAAGTCAAGTGACAAGGTTACCGACATGATGGTGTGGCCAGTATACGGTTATTTAATAATAGGGAAAAATGTTCCACAATCTATGCTTGCCAGTCAATTAGTAATGAGAAATTAATGACTCGAGTCATGACTCGTTACAACACTGCCTGAACCGCTATGGTCAACCCGCAGTCCGCTAGCGGTCTGTGTGATCTAGGTCTGATTTACCACCTAAGAGTATAGTGTGTGTATCATAAGTCAGTCAGTATCATTAGTTATGATCATCGCCATATATAATGCATTATAAACTCAGAAGTCATGTGACTGTTACTTGTTAGGATTTTTGGGGGACGGACTGAATGGACGTGCCAGGTATAATAACTCCCAAACATTGCACCACCCGCAGAATTCATTATAGTTACATTTCACCATAACTGTCCTCTTTAATCCATCTTTTTGTTACCTCCATCATGAGTAGTGAAACATGTGTGTTTCTTTTCCGTCTCACCTTAATTAATTCTCTTTGTCTTGTCTGTCGTCGACTATCAAACACCAGCTAGTGTTATCCTAGCATAGGGGGCAACATGCCAAGCTTGAGACTGATGAGCACCATCATCTAAGCAACGTCAGAAAGAACATGGATTTGATGTTCCTTGATGCTTGATACTGCACAATTTTTCCAATCTGGAATTGTTCTTGGCCAAAAATGACCACTTGGAAGCATACATTGTAAACAACGAATGTGTCTATAACTAGAGTCATTGGCTATTGATGATCTTGATTGATGATTAGTCAACTCGACTAAGTCTGGTACTGGGAGAGCCACCAACCATCTTGTTAATTGATTTGTAGAAAAGCTTGAGTCATGAATCCTGCCTTCTCTCCTGCAGCAGGAGGCAAGCCCAAAGCTGTTGAAGAAGGGCTTCACACTGGTTTGTCCGACGAGTCTTTTTGGGCAAATGCAAGCAAAGCTGTTTTAAACGCTGAACCATTTCCAGTTTATTATGTTTACTGCTTTGTATGAAATACCAAACTGACCAGACGGCATGTTTTCAAACAGAGCAACTGTTTTTGCTATGCGACTGTCCAAAGAGAGATTATGCGTGATTGTGACACCAAGGTGCGTAGCGGAGAGGCGAGGGTTAGTTGGAACGTTTTTCATTAAATTCTTCACTTTTAACAAAAATGACCTGCATTCGGAAACATGGCCTATCCTGTCTAGGAGCTACTGGCTGTATCACAAAGAGCCCAAGAAAAATGTTGCTCCTCTCTATGGGTTTGAAGAATGAAGATAATTCAGTAAGAAAGTGCCGGTGATAGGCTTTCCAACCACCCCAGCCTATGGGGTGTAGTTTGGATCATGGGGTGGGGTTTTTATATGAAACAGTGCCTCCTGCTTCTAGTAATAAATGGGAACTTCATGACAACTATACATTTGTTACCTTGGTATATATTTTATATATCAAATGATATATCACATGCCTGACGTACGAATACTATTAAATGTAATACAGTATGCCAGAAATATTTTTTTTTTACCTCCTTTTCTGGAGCAATTTTCACCAGAGAAGCCGTGAACTAGGCAACATTGACTAATCAGAATATTTTATTCTCATGCTAGTTTGCGAACTTGTGAAGTGTATTTACAACAAGGTTTTAGGATGATAGTTGAATCTGCGAGCAATTAGTGTGCATGAGTTTATTCAGACAGCATGTTCCAACAAATTCATGGGCCATTCTGACCTTCGTATTATTATACAGATGGGACAGCTGGAATAATTCTTCAGTGTCTTCATATTGAATCCTAGTACTTAGCTGCGAACAACATCAAACCAGGATTCTTTGGATTATTTTCCATCTGTGAAAAAAGACACCATTTTTAATTTCGCACGTGAAAAACTATTCATGTGTAGGCGGGTAAACCGCCCACGTGTATATCCCCGCTTTTTTTTTTTTTCTTTTATAGACAACCATTGGGAAAACAAGTATCTAACCCCCCATAAAGACCCCATTTTGGTCAGAAACCAAGAAAAAACTTCATCCACCAAGTTTTCGCGCTTGAAATCCATGGAAGTACAAGGCACATGATTATGCAAAGTTTGACCCACGATTGCTTTGAAATGACTTTACTTATGTGAGGAACACAAATGTAACTCCCATCCACCAAGTTTTGTTCAAATGTAACAAGTTAGGAAAATTGCATAAATGTTTGCAAATTTGACCTTCCATGATTGCGTGAAATGACCACTCCACATTTCCTCAGATCAACTAATCCCCTTCCCACCCAATTTTTTCTTTCAAACTGACCTAAAGTTTGGAACATCGCCTCAATTTATGCAAAACTTGACACTTGAAAATGACCTCCACATTTTTTCCACGGGCAACTACGTCCCTACCACCAAGTTCGTTCAAAATCCGACTAACTTGAAAATTTTGCCCCGTACCATTATGCACATTAGCGGCCCCAGCATTGCAGTGATGCCCACTTTCGACTCATCCCGAGATTAGGCGAGACCTGTGTACCAAGTTTCAGGTCAATCGGATCTAGCGTTAAAGAGTTATTGCCTAACGCCCAAAGTTCCCAGCGGCGGCAGTGACGGAGGAGGCGGAGAGCCTGGGACGGCGGCGGCTACACGCCCAACCAATAAATCCCCCCGACACTTCCAGTGTCGCTGGGATATAATGACTAGGGGTGCTGAAAAACAAGCTTTTCTCCCTCATTCTGCCTATTTTGGTTAACCAGGTCTGAAGTAATATGGTGGATGAGTGTTAGCAAGGGCTACCTCTAGGTGGTAATACTTGGTGGAAATTATTTTGCATCCATGAGAAAATTCCAATGTTTCAACTAAACCCGCATGTTTCAACTAACCCCACTCTCCCCTATATATATATACTTAATGATAATGAATCCATTTTTGCTTACAGCCTACCAGTGCAGCAGAGACTAGTCCGGCCCCATCCCTGAAGCTGATGGAAAGACTACAACAAAGGTCTAAAGCACAAAAAGAATTGAAATCGGTGAGTAGCAGGGAGTGGCGATAGTTAGCTGAAGACTTTGTTGTACAAATGTTAAGGCGGGAGAGCTGTGGAGCAGTATTAGCGATACTTTGCATACAATGGGACCTGGTTCGATTCTACTAAACACCAAGGTGTCTGACTAGCGGCTACTTGCAGCTGTGAAGCCTGCGGTGGGCGTTGTCCTTGGTCTTTGTTGACTTGGAAATTTGTGGAATTGCTCCAGGTGTATTGGCATTGAGCTTGCAGTTGGCTGTAGGCAGTTATCCAAGTCGGACACAAATCTTCCACTCCTTCATATGTTCTAAGAAAGTGGTCAGAGTTCACTGATCATATATTGGATGTTGGCATGAAATTGCAGTCCTGAACTCCTTTGAGCAGGGCATATTCCGTATCTTGAATTTGATTAGCACATCTTCTGAATTTATAGCATGTCATCAATATAGCCATTACTTTGTGTATGTGGAGTTTTCGCCTATCAAAATGATTTCTGATAAGCATTTGAAATTTTTTGGGTAGTTTTTGCTATGTGAATCCAAATAAATTATGCCTGTGGGAATATGATAAGATTGGTCTCACCCCCTCTTTGATATCATTTGGCACTAGTCCTAGAGAAGAGATGGCAAATTTTCCTGGTGCTCACCCATGCTCACATGGTGTCCAGGGTTCCTTGATGAGGATTGCATGGAATGAAGTGGTGCTGGTGGATGGCCCCTCTCTATAGACATGAAAAAAGTACCCATTGCCCCACAACTAGAAAAGGCTGTTGGCAACACCTCTCAGATGATCTTGTCTCGTTTTTCTGTCTATCAACCTAGTGGAGTTTTGGCACCTGTCATGGCTGCCACATAGCACATGGTTGACGCAACTTTATGGGTATCTCTCGGGGGTTAGTGGGGGTCAGGCCCAGGCCTGGTTGCTTGATTTGAATCTATGTGTTCAAGGAAGCACAAATGAGCTCATGGATTGACTCGCCTTCTCTTCTCGATTAGTGCTCAGACGATATCGAATCAGGGGTATAACCAATCCGCCCCCCAACCTGCTTCCGTTTTACATCCTCATCCAAGAGAGAAAGTGTGAACTCCAGGGCCCGACCAACTTCTTGGGGGAAACCTGAGGAGCAGAAATTCAAGTTCACGCGACTAACTCCACAGCCGACAGATGAGACTCATTGCAAATATCCGTTACAAACCCCAGTAACCTAGAAAGTCCACTGCATTACAGCGGAACCATGAATTGAAGACCAAGACCTCGCCCACTGCACTGACAAGTACAAGCCACCCAGGGAAAACAACATCCGGTGCTGCTGGACTTTAAACCTGGAATATTCACTGGGAAAGTGTCACTGCTGCCACTCTACCATTCTTCTGCCTGGAGGGGGCCTAGTATGGAAGCTGGAGCTATTATATCAACTGGAACCGGACACTCAGACTGCGTATTGTGTGCCCTGTTCAAATCCCGTCAGAAAAACAAACTCAAAAGTAGGAGTCACCCAATTGTGTGTAACTTCATTAAATGCATTGAGTTTGTTTGCTCTCTGCGAATTTCTTCGACCATCTGGCCGGACGCGTACCTTGTGCTTCATAGAATTGATTATTATGCCATAGTAGGATTCTGGAACATCTTCAGTGCAGGTTACCCTGCAGCCCGCTCCCCATTACGGTAAGGCTCAGAAAACAACAAATTCAAACAATACAAATCCATTGAAGTTTGGCAGAAAACCATCTAGGCGTGGAGTATAATCATTCAGGGAGTGAACATAGAACTAATTAATGTTTAGCTTGATTAGAAGAAGCTTGTCAAACGGAAGCATATTCTAATATTCTGACAAAATGTGAATCATAGTCGCTCAATCATGTGTCCACTATAACACTACTCTTAGTGAGGGCGCTGTTAAGGCATAGCAACAGAGCTCCACACTGACTCCGTTCTGCATAGGAAGCATGGGTGGTTAAGGTGGTATTTCTTTGGTTAGTAGCCTATGTGTAATAGGAAGTCAGTGCGGATGTAATTACATGCTGGAGGACCCTCATCGCAACAAAAAAATGTGGTACATGATTGTTGAGATGCTCTTCGAGTTCAGCTGTGTGATTTGTAATTAGGCATAACATCTGAATTAGCATAGCATCTGGACCAAATTTGGGGCCTTTGTACCCCAAAAAACGGATCTTCACTAGTGTTCTCCATGCTGGATTTCCTCTCTGGGTTCTAGTGATAACAATCTTAGTGAGGGGTCGCCTCAGGTTATGACATCAGATGTCTTGTCTCTAAATTTTTGGCAAAAAATATTCAATAATATAACATCACTCACCATGAATTACAGCCCCAGTTTGATGTAATTGTGTAGCGTTTTTGGTAACTAAGATATCATGTATTTGGCCGTAAGGTCCTTCTGATGATCAATAGATGCCCAACATGACATACTACGGTGAAGTCCTTTTCAAATTTCCAAAGGTGACATGCACTATGACAAATCGCTGAACCATGATTTTCTTTTTGTTTTGAAGGGTAAATTTAGCCAATCCAACGACGGCGATAGACAAGGAGTCCTCGGAGTCACCAACAACACTGATGTATTAGGTTTGTACCCTGCCTCCAATTCGTGTTGTGGTATTAAATTGATCCACTTACCTGTATCCGCCTTCTCCAAAATGTGTGCGGAACGATGCCAAAACAGGTATGGGGCCAGAGCCTGAGATCAGTTGCCCCTTCTCACAACCTCCCCATGATGAAGGTAGAATGGTTATTGATAACATGGTTGACTTAGGGCCATCAAGCACTCACGCAGGCCAGGAAAAATCAGCCTTGTGGCCCAAGTTGTCATAGGTGAATCATGTCTTGCTGGAATATTTCATGGTATATACCTCAAGCCTAGTAGGTACAGGTAGTCGTCAAATTTTAGAAAAACTTTGAAATAGGGATTACTTTGGTCTTGAGATATTTGAAAATTGTGGTCACTGGAGGTCATCGAAGGTGGATAATTTGTGGCTTTTGCAAGGTATTAATAGTGTGTGATGTTGAGTTTCCATGGAACGGTGGAGGTTTATATTGTGTCCAATTGAGGCTAGTCACTGGTCGTGGTCATTCATATGTTAAAGCATGAGGGCTGGCCAAAGTATTGCCACCTCTAAAATACAATTTAGTGAAATACGCTAGGAGCAAATCCTGCCATTCAACCCTTGGGTCTGGTGGTTGAAAGCGAAACAAAATACAGATTGACCACTGACCGAGACTGCGTAAGGCAAACCCACTTGTTTGAATCAAGCATTGAGTCCAGGTCTAGAATCATTTGGTTACCAGAAATAAGCAGGAAGTAAACCTGTCTGTGATAGACCATACTTGTGCTTTGCGAAACTTGTACACTTTGTTGCATATCCGTGGAGTTGTCACTTATGGGTTGAACAAAAATTGATCTATCCTCTTCCCAGATCGTTGATGAGCAGCATGATGATCGGAAGGGAATCCTGAAAGGATATGTGGGGGCAGCAGAGCTGGTGACTCGGCTTACAGGAGCCAAGCAGTGGGGGATAAAACCGTAGGGTGGAGGCTGCGTACCATGAAACACATCAGAAAAACAATCTTCCCATGCAAGTAGCCAGCACCTGGCCCAGCTAAAGCTAATCATGAACCTGGGACACAATGGAGTGGTCCAAGGGACTCAACCAAAACAGCTGAACACCTGGTGAGTATTGTACCTGGTGTTTCCTCCTAATTGAGTGTGGTGCCTTACCCCCTCCCCCATGACACCCCATCATAATACATCAGAAAAACTGTTTTATCTGATATACATCACTGGTCCAATGTCGGACACAATTTATTGGGTCAAGTACTTCAACCAAACAGCTGAACACCTGGTGGGTAGTGTACCTGGCCAGCTTCCCTCCCTTCTATACCCTTGGCACACCCCTTCCCACCTCCCCTTGGCTAACCTATCATAATGAACATGCCATAGAACTTTTCACTAATATACCCCATCACCTGGGACAAGCTGAATCTGAAACTGGCACATGGCGTTGTCCACTATATAGCTGAACCACCTAGGTGAACCACCTGACCCCCTCTAATGAATAAATCAGAAACTGTCTATCTCATAGCTCAGCAACTAGTTTAACTTAATCCCTGACCCATTGGGGTCATCCCGTTTTCCATACTAGGGAGTTCCCAAAGGCTTTGCCAAACACTGTGACTATCACACCACCAGAGCTGTTTGCGCGTCAGTAGAATTCCAAGACAACAAATCAAAATTTAACACTAGTGGAACCTAGCAAATGTGTGTGTAATGTAGACCGGGCCAGTTTTGGGCAAAAGGTTTGAAATTGTTAAAAATTTATATTTTGGGTAATTTTAGCTTGTTAACAGACCTCAACTGGATGGATGAACTTTAATGGTTGTAGTCCCCCCCATAATTATGAGTACTGACACTTATCCCTAGTGAATCTTGTGAGCAGGTGAAGTTGACAATGCGTAGCTTGATCATGTCCGGATAGTCAGGGAATCACTAATCCTTTTTGAACTGTTTTCTGTATCAACAGAAGAGTTTGGATAACCATGAAGTTGGGTACGCAGGCCAGTATGATTGTTGATAATTATACAATATGAGGGTGTTAGGGTCAATGTTGGTTGCCTCTTCTCACAGGTTAGATGGAATTGGAATCAACATCAGTATCATTGACAATGGCACATAGGGGGCATTCGTGAATTTCATCACTGAATTTATTTAAATACAGAGTCCAGATCACTGGAGCTTATTCAAATGTTCTATCTTGCATATTTTGCAAAATTTCATTCGATTTCCATGAAACTTGCTTGGTATGGTCTACCTTCAGTCCCCTCTCAAAATTTTTAAAATAGATTCCGTCCGCGGAGGTCATTCATGTGTCCATATTTTGTGTGCTTTTTGTTTTGATTCCATGAATCATATTGGCGTGCGATCTCCTCTGCTGTCCCTGACTCGAGATCTTTAAATGTGAACGAACGGGGTCACTGGAAGTCATCGTAATGCTTTGCATAAATTTGGCACTTTCTGACACATTTTATTGTCCACAAACTTAGTTGTAACAAAGTGGACATTCTAGTACATCGTTAAAAATTTGGTAGGTTTTTTTTGCATGACAGACAAACACACACTATTGATTTTAGTGTTCATATGTTGAAAAAAAACACAAAACCTGTGAAAATTTGGGGTGGTCTGTCTGACCTACTCACCTTATCCAATCAATTTGAAACTTGTATGTGCCTGAAGGGAGGGGTGGGGGGTTGTATGTTGGATTGGATATTTTTTTCTTCAAACTTCTTTGGCTCACTCAATCAAGACATAGTCACCTGATCCATCCAGTTTCAAACTGATTGGGATTAGAGATTTGTTGTGATATTTTTTTACACAGTAACAATCACTTTCTAACAGAATGTTTGATCAAGATGAAGGGCTTCCTCGATTGGAAGCCATTTGAAGAACTTTTTAAAATCATGTTTTTTTCAGTTTTAAATTGCAAGTTTGTGGAAGGCACTTCTCCCTGTCCCCTCTTCCCCATAGAACCACACCTCATGTTTCCAACAGAATTCAATGGCATCGCCACAAAATTTATCTGAAGTCAGGGATTGTAGTGACCTTAACAAACATTATGTTATATTACTGTTATCCCCTTTTATCATTTGAAGGAAGAGGTCTCTCAGGGACGAGTGGAAAATTTGCACAGATTCTCAGAGCTTCAAGACAAATCGCTCAGCTTCGTGCTCAATTAACAGAACATCACATAGGCTTCAGGAATTTGCCTATAGATTGACGCCGAGCTCCGAAACATCGCCCAGCTCGCGTATCAATTGCAGGACATACAGGCTTTCAATGTTGCCCCATAGATTGAGACGCATAGCTCCAAAGACTCGTCCCAGCTTCCGTACTCAAGTGCAGACATCGCAGCTTCAGATTTTGCCCATAGATTGACCAGAGGCTTCCAAGACAAGCCAGCTTCCGTGTTCCGTAACCGAACATTCAGGCTTTCAGGAAGTTGCCTGGAAATTGACCCAGAGCTCCAAGACACCGCCAGCTTCCGTAACTCTCAAGAAAGACATGAGGCCTCAGGAGTTTGCGTATGGATTGACCAGAACTTTAGACATCACCCAGCTCTGTGCGGCAAGTCCCAGAAACATTCAACTTCCGGAAGTTGCCTATCATTGAGGCGGGCTACAAGACATTCGCCCCTTCGTGCCGCAAGTCCAGGACATTCAGGCTTCAGATAATGCCGTAGTTTGCCAATGAGGCAATACTATGAGGTATTACTTGGACAATGAGAAAGATACATTACCTGCTCTGCCCAAACATGTCACACTCTTTATTCAATTGGTTTGGGTTGAGCAATGACATATCCACATTTGTACTCCTAGCATGTAGAGGACTCGATACCTGTCTTAAGACCGAATTTGAATGACTTGTATTCTGGACTCATCCTCTGCCACATGTAATGTCCTATTGGAGACATTCCTATGCCCATGGTATGTTTCGACCCTCTGTAGGCACCTGTCCACTCATACCATATTCTCAATTTTCAATCTAAGTCCCACATCCCCAGCTACATTGGTCAATACACCATCAACTGTTCATGAATTCCCTGTCAACTCTCCAGTCTCTACTCCGCTTCCCCAGCTAATCAAAACAAACTCAACTCTGTGCTTCTTACTAATTATCGTGCAAATCCCTGCAGGAAGGCCCATTGAACCCCCCCCCCCCTCCCCTTTCCCTCTCCTCCCACCACCCCGACCTTGCCATCCACAGTAGCTAGGACAATGCAGTGCACGTACTCCGGCTGCATTTGTCCTTCTCACTTGCCCTGCTATCCGTTATGGGGCTGTGGTTACAAGTGACAAGTGGCACATATAGGGACTGCATGGGAGGACTACTGCTGTATCAGAACTAGTAATCCACTGTTGATCGTGTTTAAGCATAGCTACTGCAGCTAGTTTTATACCTCCTGCTATTTGATAACATGGTCCTTGAGGAGAAATTAGACATCATTAATTGACACTCCTTAACAACTGGACATGTGCAGGCGGTAAAACCGCCGACGTGTATTTCCCCCCCCGCAGACATGGCCCTTTGTTGACCTAGTTTGAAGAAAGTCACATTAAGTTTTATGGCCATTTGACCTCGGGTGTTTGCAATGCCTACCTGTTTGTTCAAGACCAACTGGTAGCTCACATTTTCCCTGTATCGTCAAATCCGAGAAAGGTTCGACCTCTGTTGACCTTGAATACTGTCTGTTTTTGTACAAACTTTTGTCTCCACTCACCAAGTTTCATGTGAATCAGACTTAACTCTGTTTTTCACAAAAAAAAGACAAATTTGCCTCTGGTGACCTTTGAAATCACTGTCCATGTTTTTCGGGACCATTTTTTTTTCCCACCACACCAGGTCTGTGTGCAAAGTGGACCAACTCCTGTTTTTTTTCGCGTTCAAACCTGCAAAATAGAAGGGCAGCAAACATGCAGTGACTCCAACTTTCGAACTCAAAATCCGGATTTTGCTAGGTGGAACATTTGTACCAAGTTTCAGACATCGGATGAAGCGCTAAAGAGTTATTGCGTTAACGCCTAAATTTTTTTCCGCAGCGGAAACAGCGGCTACACCCAAACCCTAATTCCCTGAACACTTACAGTGGGTGGGGATATAATGAGGCAACTGAAGGAATGGATTTGGTCAACCGATCACATAACTGACAGTGTGTATAACAGCTTCATTGAATGTTACGTTTGAATGCTGACTAGTGTTGGAAGAATTCTAGACGGACCTCAGTTTGTATGGTTCAACTCAACCTTGGGGATGCGGGCTAGTCATAACCTACATCCAATGAAGATGTAGACATTTATAAGATATCTTATCTCAAATTAAATGAATGGAAAATTTTGATGGTTAGAGTTGACGCTATTGAGCGCATTTCCTGAAATGGGGACGCCCCTATATAAGTGGTGAATTACTGATTGATAAGAGAGAGAGACATTACATTCCATGCTATTAGTGATAGAGCATAATAATGAATAAATCTATTAAATATTCCTAGATAAAGTTCTGTTTATTGTACAGTCCTGTATTATATGTTACTCCTGTAATTGTGGAAGTGCTACTGTTTTCTAGAGTCAATGATAATACCTGTCAACAGCCTTTAAGAATGCAGTGATGCTGAAAGTAAAAAAAAAAAAAAAAAAAAAAAAAAAAAAAAAAAAATAATATGTGTTTCCAGTAGTGGTAATTCACATTTAATTAATTAACCTGAAAAAATATGAATAAATAAATAAACATGAACATTTGGTAATTAACCATGCCTCTTTCCAAAGAGCCCTGGGCTCTGCTTTATTGCTTACAAGCCTTACGTGTCGGATAATGTAAACTCTTCTCACCTCATTCTATTTATGCATACCAAAATGGGTTTAACTGCTATATCAATCACCATTTATGTGAATCTTGGTTGTTAGTTTGCTCCCAACCATCTGATCTCCGAGGCCGAAAGAGAGCAATTTGCCAGTTAGCAGATAAAAGCAAAATCAGAAGCATATAGAACGGGATAATAGTTTGCCAGCTTCCAAGTACTTTACTATAAATGGCACCAATTGGTGACCAGTTCAAATTATTAGGAACTGATTTTTGACCATGGTCTACCAATGGTCCAATTTTTTGGCAATGTGAACTAAATGAACACATTAACTCCTTGACCTAAAATATCTTTATAAAATATCTCAGGACTAGCGTAATACTGCACTCAATGTTCCATGGAAATCAAACAAACCTAAGAAAGTGCAAAATTATGTCAAATTACACATTGATCCAGTTACCCAATCTGTTACCATTTTCCGGACCAAAGGTAGACTATACACACCAAGTTTCCGGAAAATCCAACTAAAACCACTTATGCATAATGACCCCTTTATGACCGGAACTCTTTGTTTTCTAGAATTCTCGCTTCTAAAAAGGTGTACATATTCACCAAGTCATAAAAATCTGGACGAAATGTTGTGCCTGAGAAATCATAATCAGTTCATCTACCTTTATGTCCTGTATCGCTGTACCAACGCACCCATCATACCTCCTATGGTTTATTGGTAATTTTGCTAACATTGTCAACAGTAATAGGCTTATTACCCACTCAACTGACTTTTGTGGCCCAACATCTAATCGATCATGTTCAACCCAATCTGATACTATATCTAACCTTTTGCAGGAATCCTAATAAATCCGTGATAACAAAAAAAGGTGGGACGTACACATCAAGTGGTCGCTTGAACAGTGTTTCAGGTACGCTGGGTTCACCTTGGAAAGAGGAAGTACTGTTCCA
>JAODTK010000323.1:0-14991 GCA_026419785.1 Sclerodactyla briareus | reverse complement strand
ATTATATTAATATTATTATTATCTCATTATAATATAGCGCTAGTCGGATTCGCACTTAGTACGAATCAAGCATCTTCAATCCGTCATTAATGAGGTAGCTTAGACCAAATTTGAGACGATGGGACAAGCCCTGATAAAGAGCACACCAAATTTTTCACAGTGCTCTCCATTACCATGGGCTTTAAATTTGTGACGGAGCCACTTCAGCAAGATGGCGGATGGCGGCCATTTGGGATTTCCAAGATGGCCGCCATGTAAACCTATAAATTTCAATACCTCGGCTTCCAATCCACGTAGAAGGCCCAATCTTGTTTTTCTGGGGTTCAAGGATGCAATAAAGGGATTTCGATTCACTAGGTGACTATTTTTTGTGCCAGTACTACAATCAATCGGTTCATTCTGGCAATAGATCTACACAACTCGGCTCTTAATAGAACCCACCCCCAAAAAAATAATTGATTTTTTACACAAATCTACACCCCCCCTTCACGTTGTTTGGAACGGCTTATTGAAAGAGGACAAGATTACCTTTCCAACTGTAATTCATCTTATGGGTTCGATGTTTGTCAAAATTCTCAGGAAAACCTAAAAAGTCAGTGACCTTTGGCTTGACCTTGAAGTTCACGTTCATGACTCGATTTTCCACAAATTATTACTCTGTCAAATAAAACAGGAAATGACTACGAACTTGCCGCAACCCTGGGCATAGTCGTCTGCAGCATCTGACAATTGTTCAGGGCTATGGTATTGAGGGAATATGGATTTATGAGAAAAAAAATGAACAACCCGCCTTGTGCTGCATTTTGGTAAAAGGTGGGGGGTCGCCTAAATCCATAAGTCAACAACGCTTCACCCGATCCCCACATTCCTTGTTTGATTTTAAAAAGCTGCCTCACTGGCTCACATACCATCCTGTTCAACTGTATAAGAGGGCCCCAACACTAGCAAATCTCGACATTCATTGGAGTAACGACCACCTTTGCCCCTTTTACACTCTTTTGTTACTCCCGCTTCGATTACCGAAATTTCCCTACTGTTATGGTTGTCGTCAGTTTTACTACACAGCTTCACCTCGTCCAAATGCAGCTGCAACGTTTTAATTTCCGTCATAAGAAAATGACACATACACACACCACACCCCGTTCTCAGGGAACCCACTGGCTAACCCATCGAACAGTGTGTTACTTCAAGTTGCTGCTACGACGGTACAAATGTGTCACGGATTATTAGCACCATCTACCTGAGCGACCTCATTGAATTATATGCCCTGTTCGGACTCTTCGTTCCAGTCAAGTGGGTTCAACTTGAACGGCCCTCTGACGAGATCCGCTTGGCGACAGTGCCTTCACGTCAGCCGCTCCAGAACTCTAGAACTCCATTTCCGTTGGAATGAAAACACCAGAGGTCAAAGAATCATTTGAACGTACACTCACATCCACTCTTTCTCTACAACTTTCTATTGTTTGTAAAGTAGGTTAAAGCGCATTGATTAGTTTTTGCTGGATACTTGCGATATATAAGGACTAATTATTAATTATTATTATTATTGTTATCATAGGGACTAAGTGTCCCCACACGCAGATAAGGTCAAAGAAGTGATTATCAGCTATCTGAGTTGGGCCTCAGGGTAAGCTATGATCGAGTTGTAAATTGAGAGTCAGTGTACTGCCGTCTGTGTGAGACATTGGAGAATGGGTTGTATGTCCTGCTCAGCTACGTAAAGGGGCTCTTTCACCGTGAGTGCCTAGACAACTATCAATAAAACATCAAGTACCAACAGCCAAAGGGTCCTCTATGGCGCAGGCATCAGTATCTCCAGTCCCCTCCAAGTCCAATGTACGGAACATTCAGGATGGAATGGAATGCCCTCGCCAGAAACAGAGAAGAATAATCGGTTGCCTGACCACTTCAACCACCGTGCCAGCGGTGCACGCCTGAATGCCAATGTGGATGTTTCCCAAAGACACACAATCAGATTAGAGTGTGGAAGGGACACTGGGGGGGAGCACTATGGAAGTTAAAGTGTTCGAGCAGCACTCAAGCTGATCGAAAAGGAGGCGCTAGACAAGGGGGGAATTGTGTGGTCAGCTTACCCACGTATCTCTACAAGGGAAAGTATAGATGATTACAGCTGCTCTCTCACAGCTCTTGCCAATTTCTATGAGAAGGCCTGTATTGGCTTCCATGATAAAGCATGGGCTGGATGTACAGCGCGCCGCACACAGTTCTGAATCCTAAAAAGATTCCCAGTAATGGTGTGGATGCACCACTGTTCGCACTGGCCAAGTTTGTTCATCCGTGACATGGAAAGTCTGCCCAATCCATTCCAGGGAGGGAGGAATTTGGAGAACATGGTCATTGGGTTGTTTCCAAGACCACAAACAGATTTTCAAGCATTACCGATAGACCAGCTCAACAACGATCTGATGAAGGGTTCGGGGTGCAGTGGGGATCACCGAAAATTATCCATCAGCATTCAAGAAGTCGATAATCGCAGGGCCTGAAACAAGCCACGATTCTTAAAAAGTTTGAGCAGCAGTACATTTCGGAAGAAGGACAAGGTAAACAACAAACCATGAAGAAGGAAGTCTACACGAAGACATTCAAAGAGAAGCATAGCTATGGTGCCGTCATAGTGGGATGAGCAATCCGTTCGAGATGATACCCCCGAACTTCTAATGCTGGGCACACGAAGTGTGATTGATGAGTCTTGGTCAAGACGTCGCACTATTAATAGAATCAGTGGGCAGGGATCAGGTACAGGCAAGTACCATAAGACAGTGATCAGCGACCGCACACGCTCCATTCCGATCCCATCAAAAAGAACTCTTCAGATGCCCAAAACACAAGACCAAGACAAGCAGGCAGGGCAGATCTGGATGCTGATGGATGATGTGGCACTTTCTGCGCGATTATATATAGTAGCAGACACCGAGAAGGGGACATGGGCGCCTTCTTTAAGTATGAAAACCATCCATACCCTCCTTCTCTATCTGGACAGAGGGAAACTACGGCTGGGAAAGAAGTCAGATCTGCTTCCTGTTCTGACACAGAAGACACAGCCGGAGCTTCCCAGTAGGTTGATGTCAAAGTACTCGACGGTGCTGCTGTGGTGTACTTCGTCCACTCCAACATTATCACATACGACGAATATGCCAGTGGAGTTTTTGTTCCACGCATTGAAACCTTGGAGACCTATAAAGGGTGAGTGTCTGGGATACCAACATCACCAGCAGCATAAAGAGTCAACAAGAGAGAAGCGCGGGCAAGGGTACGATGGAGGTGGTGGTCAGAACAAGCCCAGGGAATTGGCCAGTTTTCCTGCGTGACCCTATGAACAACAGCAACCTTTCGCCTTCCTCTCCAGTAAGTATGCATCCAGACTGGCCAGATGGCAAGCAGGTCTTCATTACGTCTGGAAGCGGGAGTGAAGTGATCGGCACAAACGCAATCCACTCCATGCTGCCATGCAAACATGAAGAGGCCGACACCAGGATACTGATTAACCTGCTTGATGCCCTGGAGCATGGCTGTTCTACATGCTTGGTACGCACGTGATAAGATGTGGTTGTTGTTATCCTCATCTGCAAGTTCCATGCCCCGCTCACCAAGTATCGCTGCAGACATCTGGGTCGCTTTTGGGCACTGGGCCAAGCGAAACTACACATTATCTTCATATAATACATCTGCCATGCTCTGGGCAAAGACCACAGCACTACCCCTGTTCCACTGTTACACAGGCTGTGACACAACCTCAGCATTCTGCAAGAGGGGAAGAGAATTCAGCATGGGAGGCTGGAAGTCCTACCCGAGTAACCGAGCGTCAACTACATGGCAGCGACATCCGAACCTACCGTGACCATAGATGCCCAACACTGTCAACTGTTGGAGCGCTACACATGCGTCCTTTACGACGAAACGAGTGATCTGGAATCTGTCAATGAAGCACGGAGAGAGTTGTTCGCCAGACGAACAAAACAATGGAACATATTCCACCAACTAAGGATTCCTGATGCAGCACTCGAAGCGAGTTGCCTATCAGGCTGGGGTTCTGGCGACATTTGAAACTTGACCCACAGCGACACCCAGTCAGGAAGGATTGTGGTGGACATTAGGACAGAGGAAGCCAGGTGTGGCTTCCTGTGTGGAGCATTCTAAGATGGCTTCGAAGACTGCAGGGCAATGGTCAAGTGCTAGATGCAAACGCGCGAGATGGCTGTGGTGCAAGGTTGGTCTCAGCAAGGAGGCTCGCAGGGGAAATGAACAGAGCTTGTGCAGTTGCAAATGTGTGACAGATAATCGAACAAAACTGTGGGGATCGGGTGAAGCGTTGTTGACTTATGGATTTAGGCGACCCCCCTCCCCAACCTTCTTACCAAAATGCAGCAAAAAAGGCGGTTTTTTTAAATTTTTTCTCATAATCTACCCCCTCAATACCATAGCCCCTGAATGAAAAATTTCAGTTGCTGCTGAAGACTATGACAAGGGTTTGCGGCACGTTGGTGGTCATTTCCTGTTTAGTTGACAGGAGTACCAGCAGTAATAATTTTGTGGAAATCGGAGTCACTGAACAGTGAAATTCAAGGTCAAGCAAAGTCAACTGACTTTTCAACTTTTCCTGAGATTGACAAACATCGACCCCCATAAGAGGAATACCGTTGAAAGGTTAATCTTGTCCTCTATAAATAAGCCGTTCCCAAATTCATGGGGAGTGTCGTTTTTGTGTAACATTAATTGATTTTTTTTGGGGTGGGTTTTATTAATAGCCGAGTTGTGTAGATATATTGCCAGAATGAACCGATGATGTAGTACTGGCCCAAATAGTCACCTAGTGACATTCTAATCTAAATTACCGTTTATTGCATACCTTGACCCAGAAAATGTATAATTTGAAACCAAGATTGGCCTTCTCAGGGCTTGGAAAGCCGAGATATTGAAAATTTATAGGTTTTTACTTGGCGGCATCTTGGATGGAAATCAAGATGGCCGACACCGCCATCTTGATGAAAGTGGGCTCCCATCAAAAATTAAAGCAATGGTAATGGAGAGCATGTGGAACAAAATTGGTGCTTTTATTCCGGCATTGTCCCATCATATGGTAAGCGCCTAACTATCAGTCTCTCTGAAGGATTCAGTTCGCATAATCGTTAGACCATCCTCACAGCCTGGAGCAGAATTCAATACATTCAGTACTTAAAGGTTCGATTGCCGTCCTTTGTATTTCCCGTCCGCCCCTCGCGGGCAGAGCGTGGTTGCATATTACGTAGCACCTACGTGTAATAACTCATTTTTTTTTTAGGCGGACGGGTAATCAAAGTCGGCAATCCAGTGGAGCGTGGAGAGACAATAAGGTCACGCGATGCCTCCATAAATTAAGTGTCAGTTCTGCTGTAGAATAGGAAAAAAATTTATGTCTACAACGAGAGACGAACCGTTTTCCGAGCTGTAACACCGTGAAATAACACTGACGGTGATCAGTTGAGTAAAATACTACAAAGTCGGTCACAGAGAATTGGAACGGAAGCTTGAAGAGATTTGGAAGTAGGGGAGTATAGTGTATCTTTGAGTGTAGTCTACCCAAATTCGATTTAGGAGAGTGACGAAGACAGTTCAGGTCCATCGGCTTCTCTATCGCGGAAGTGATCTTGTGATTCGAAATTTTCCTGAAAGGACATCTAATTTTAATTCAAATCAGACTCTGCAATAGGTTAAACAGATAAATAGACTGGCACCCCCCGGTGTAAACCCCCCCCCCCCCCCAACAAGGTACAACACCCACCAATGAAACTCGCTAAGAAAACGGACCAGATCGGCTGATATCGGGGATAGTTCCTAGGAAGGCTAAAAAAATGACTCGTATAACCCAGTAAACAGGTGAGCGAAAGACTGTCAAGCGCAATCTTAGTCCTTTGTTTAAGCAACAATTCTATCGAACGTAGGCTGATCGATCACGTCATTCAACCAGAGGATCCCTGGGATGCCTGACCAGATACTAGCCTGCATACCATTAGATTTAGATAGTTTGACTGATCAGTTCATATATGACTATTTTTGTCTCAAAACTAATCATTTTCTTCTGAAAACAAGCGCAATCGTAATCGGTCAAAAGGATCAAGCAAACTAATTTTGTCAGTCCCTAGCTTGTACTCCATAGCTTCCCACTAAACCTTCCTCCTCTGATGCTGGTAATCTCAATTATGGTAACATCCAGCCGATGACACGTAAACATTGAAAAAACCAACCATGTCGACTAAAAGCCAAAATGTGGAAACACCTTTCTTCTGCGTAGCCGTTTTCATAGCAACAGAAACTGGAGCGTGATGTGTAGACAGACAAATCACCCCCCCCCCCCCCACCCCGTGCCTCAGCTCTGTAGGAATGTGGACAATGCATTTCACACTTTTCTAAGTCACCAATGGCCTAGAAGCTGAAGCGAGATGTGTTGACACATGAATGCCTCTGGAATCAGTCTGGCCTGGAAACTGGAGGAGATGAATGGTTGACAGATAAATGGCCTCTGGAGTGGTCTAGACCGCTGTTGTTAATAATTAGGTTCATTAATGGATCAATTAACATCTAATCACAATTCGCTAACAAAAATGTAGCTCATACTTCCAAACCCTACAGCAATCAGGTGAAAACTCGTGTTGGATGAGCATAGCCACTGTCCGTGGCGAGGTTCATTTTTGTTTGGTGTTGGCGTACTCTGAGTAGATATAATTGGGATTCTCATTATTTGCCCATGAGGCTTCCACAGTCTTCCCATAGGGCTCTTGCCGAGGTGAGTTTGTCAACATTTGTACCCAACCCTCACACAAACTCTGTGTGAAGTATCTGTCATCACCACCTCATTATGTAAGTGCTTGGTTGCACTCTAGCTCGGTGTGGCACTACCCCAATGGAAATGATCAGAGCACGATATCAGGAGATTGCGAACGTCTATGGGATGTTGGTTTATTTCCATTGAGAGACGTCTATTTCTTTGATATCGACCGGGAGTCATTCAAATTCAGGAAGGCTAGAATGTGAAACAGGGGTGGCTCCAGCAGGGGGGGGGGCAGGGGGCCATCGCCCCCCCCCCCCTCCGTCGGGAAGCCTGCCCCTCCCCCCCCCCCCCCGTCGGGGAATTTTTCCCATCTCGTCGGGGAGCGCGAGTGGGTACGCTGAAATGTACACACCCCGACGAGGGTTTTTCGCCCGCAGTATATATTTCCAAACTTCTTAATAGTTAAAATTCCTATATTGAAGCGAAAACTTTTCGGCGGTCTCCGCGCCTCATAGTTTTCTATATATTGCAGTTTCTCCCGAGTTTAAGATCGCCATAATCATTTCCCCAAAGATATCATGTTGTTTCGTCAGTCCAGCTTTATTACTGGCGGTCCCAAGGAAGTTAGTTGACCGAGAATTTTATATCGTTCCAGATAATGTAAGGAATCACTACACGAGCCTCAGGTCGCCGTTTTTTTTTTTTAGGTTCCGGTATCTGATGTCGGGAAAAGGTGGCGCTAATTTCTATTGATGGCGACATTTTACAGATCGCATACCAGCCGTTGAAAATGTTTCTATCCTGATAGCTGATGGAGCGGTCATTTCTGAATTCGGAGAGGGAATTGGACTGCAGCAACGAATGGTCCAGTAATTTGAGTAATATTGCCATCGTTAACTGCAGTATCTGTAATGTGTACCAACGTCGCTCGATTTGAAGCGCTTACAGCCTCAGGCAATGGTTCTGATTAGAATTATCACACGACCATTTCAATACAGACGGTGCTTACGGGCTGACCGTATTGCGGGGTCCCACGATGAGGAACACAAATGCGGTATAAGACAAGAACTGATGAACTTTGAAGTCTTATAATCAATAAAGCTAGCGACAATCACGCACATAGAATAGTGGTCCCCGTCAACCACCTGGTATCTCCCACCCAGCATGCCTGGAAGCCAAGCGAGCTTATTGGTGTCAATTGTATCACACTCACGAAACTCGAATTAATTTCCGTGTACTGTGTGCAGTGTGTGTTGCGTATTTAGGTGTTTGTATCACTAGCTGCTTGTCAGCATGTGGTGTATGCTCTAGTGTAAACTGGGTACCTATCTGTATGTGGGCTGTTAGTCAATTCACCTATAATCATTGAAGGATGGATGAAAGAATGAATGAAATGAACGCACGAGCGCCCTACTTATTGTCGGTTCCTTCAATTTCAATATGACACTTTCAATTCCTTGTAATGAAAATATGTTTTTAATATGTCTCTGTTAGCTAGACTGTAGACAAGTTATTATGATGATGGAAAAAAGAAACTTGACATACATTGTCGCTAGATCTGGTCCGGTGGTCCCCGCACAGCAATGTAAGATTAGGTTCTGATAGCTGCACGAGTCACTCACTATGTTACGGTGTATCATTAATAGATATTGTAATACTAATTTATCATGGATAAAAAGAGACCACATGCATATGGATGGTCTCCGTATCGTTCTTGTAGCAGCAGTCAACAATTAAGTTTATATGTTAAGAGCAGATGCTTCGGTCGGAATTCGAGAATTATTCGGAAATTGAAAATTTTCAGATACCACCTCTAATGGAAGTGCCCTATACGGCAATTACAGGTTACGGATTCTGCCGCCGTTGCATATATACACAGGTGCATGTTGACTTGACGAGTTTAACCGGCCTGCCCGAAGATCTAATGTCTTTGAAATCTCGATATCATCCTACATTTTTTTCAACAAAGATGCACTAGTGTAATGAGTATTGACAGTAGCTGACCTTCCTATCTCTGCGAATGTATATGTGTGTGTTCGCGCCCTTCTATATCGCTGAACGCAAATCTTACTACTGTAAGGTCCGGATCAATCGCGAATATACAGCTTTGTTTGGCATTAACTTCGATTTCATCGGTCGTAAAACCTGCGCAGGTACAGCCGGAAATCAATTCCTACGCAGTTACATTTCATAGGGTTCTACGGAGAATGAAATTTCTGCAGAAAGAAGGACCATGTACACAGTAAACGAATGATCAGCGGAGTGACATCACTCGAGCTGTATATTACGTCGTGAAAAATTTATAAGCCCATTCAACGAACGTATTCTTCAATAAATGGAAAGCAGGGGAGGAGATAGGTCGTACGATTAATGCGAAGTAACGCGTAGGGTAAAGGCAAATATAAGGGTGTACCAATTCAGACCATTGTTGCTTAACGCGACAGTAATGATGTTAATTAGCTATCTCAATAACGGAGGATGACTATTTGGAGCTTCTTTCGTATATATGTCTGTGCTTCTTCTTCATTATTGAAAAGTTCACGATGGTAGATCCTTACAACTTTGGTTGGTGTTGACAGTTTGAATGCACGAAATTATCATCATGAAACTTTCCAATAACATTCAGGACAGATGACAACTTGAATATGGTTTATATAATAAATCAATATCAAATGATTGGTGGGGAGTACAGCAGAATCATATAGGTCTATGGGCTACCAAGAGGTTATGAATAGGGAATCGTGCGAATTGATTAGACAACGTCCACCGGATGCGGATGGATCCGAGGGCCCATTCAATTGTGATTTATGAGTGTCCCCGATTACGCTCTGATGCATGAAAAAATAGTCAATGAGAAAATATATAGTTAATTGGATACTGATGACTGTGTGAAGACTGATCTATCCAATTGTTGGCTCGATTTCGATATGCAGTTGCTGCTGAGGAT
This sequence comes from Sclerodactyla briareus, assembly GCA_026419785.1. Taxonomy (NCBI): domain Eukaryota; kingdom Metazoa; phylum Echinodermata; class Holothuroidea; order Dendrochirotida; family Sclerodactylidae; genus Sclerodactyla; species Sclerodactyla briareus. Next base: position 5,278 of record JAODTK010000323.1, on the reverse strand, counting down.
TCAATGACTGTATCATCATATCATATAGAGGCACAGGCCCTTAATTTTCATTTCATTTCATGTATGTTCTTGCATGTAAGAATAGACAAGAGGGTAATAGTACCATGAAAATCCCATAGGCAGACAGGGACATTGTTGTTTTATGTATGATGCGAATGGAAGTACTCTGAAAAGCCAAGGAGGCTCAACGGGTGGGAATGATTCCCAGGCAACGGGAAAATATACATATATGCACTATATTACGTTAATACCCTTGAATAATTAGAAAGGACTGTCAGTTTGTCAAGTAACTGTCAATATACCTCCTGGTTAGGCTTCTTTTAAAAAGGACGAAGAATGCGATTTTTACAGGAGTTAGTGAGGTAATTCCACACCTGGACGAGTACCAGGCCTAATACCCATATAGGTCGGCAATACTGAAGGTCTGTGGAACCTATAGCGTTGTCTAGCAGTTCTAGTATCATATTTTTAATATTAAGTAAGTTAGATTTAGGATTAATTAAGAAACAACAATTTCGGATACTGTTTCGAGCGTAAAATGAGAATTTATCAAATTGATAGTATCCTGGAGTTTCAATAAGTTCAGTCTTTTAAATAGAGTAGGTGTTAGTGTGTTTAAAGTGACCAACTGTTGTCTATACAGGTAAGTACATTTTAGGCCCCTAGAAACATGCTGCTGCAATATTTGCGAAATAACGGCTGCAAAACCGCTACTGAACTGCCAAAAAACAGTTTTTGTGTTAACAATTATTGATCACTTGGGTCATACGGGGTTATGCCCCCCAATCCACCCCCCCCCCTTCGTGGGTACGTCAATGGTCATAGCCTACGAATGTACATTTCGTAGAATGTTGGGGTTGGCAGGCTAATGCTACTGGCGTTAAAATAAATAGTTTTATCGTGTTTGACCGAATTATGAGCTGCTTTGTTGGGTTGCCCATCTTACTTGTAAGCAGTGGACCCGACAAGTAACCATAATTTGTTTATTCGATTCACGTGACTCGAAATGGGGCAAGTCGAGTCATGATAGGCCGATCATGGGTGAGTACACAGCATTTTTCATCCTAAGTCACAAATGTGGATTGTTCATCTATGTTCTTAGGTATTGCATCTGCCAGTGACATAGCCAAAAAAGTCGGGAGGGGATGTTGTTCCAAGGGTGAGACAGTATCAGATGATATTGCATAGAGCAGGCATATTTAAACTGTAACAACCCAGAACCACACACCAAACGTGCTTCCAGAAAAACTAAACAAACCATTTTATTGAGAAGATTGAAATTCAACAAGCGGTTGAATCATTGAAAAATAAAATCCCCGCGTTGTGACCAAATCCACAGCCGAGCACCTCAAAATGCCCCTGCAACCCACAAATAAGTAGCGATATACTGAATAAAATAGCGAAACAGGAAGAGAATACCATTAGAAATTGAACAAGGAATCTTAACACCAATTAAAAAAACCGGAAAAAACTAAAGGCCCCCAGAAAAATTTAAGACCTGTCATCTACTTTCCACCTGAGGAAAATCCTCGCAAGTGTATTACGAGGAGAATCCGCCCCTAATTGATGAATATGTACTTCCCGTCACCCAAAAAGCCTACACCTCAGGTTAGAAGCACTGCAGAGCTCGTGTTCGCTTTCAAAATTTTAACAGAAAAAGCCGTAACTTCAATAGGACATAACATCACTTTTAGTGTGGACATTAGCAAGGCATTCGATACGATGCGAGACGCACACTAATAAATGATTTGCAACAGTTCCTCGAGAACGACGCGAACTCACTCATTTCACTTTACTGAACGATGTCAACATTGTCAATTGACGGCAAACTAGAAACTCTTCCGACAGCAAGAACATCGGGTCCCCCGAGGGGGTGTCAGTGCGAGTGCATTATTCTTTTATAACATACCTGGCCAACTCTTTAAAATCGGATGAAAATGATATTGATGCAGTATCCAACCATCTCAGTTAGTTGTCAGGACTACAGCGCAAATAGTACTACCGAAAACTTCACCGTGGACCAACAAATACGCTGACGATATCTCTTGGGATGACTGGTGAACCATATATTACAAGGACATCGAAGAGCGAAGAACGAGAAACTGACAAGAAGCAATCTAAAAAATAAACAGCACGAAAATGAGAAATTTTCAACAAGAGGAATGGCAATGGAAGTTGGAAGAAATGTAAATTTGTAGGAATTTTGTTGGGAACAGAAGAAGACATTAACGAAGAGTTGGTATAACCAACAACGCTTTCAACACTCTATCAACAATTTTCAAGAGAAGACGAGTAAGTACAAGCATCAAAATCCGGATTTCGATGCCATTGTACAGAAAAATTTTTCTGATCACTGATCAATGAGCATGTGGATAGACGAGACTAAACATGATACTACTACTACTATGCACTATTTTCTCAGTATTATTGTGTTAGGGGAGTGGGAAGCGGCGGGTTCAGCGAGGAAGGCTCAAACCATCAAGTCCTTTGGAATATGGGAATTTGAAGGTAATGTCGGGGCTATCAAACAAGTGTGTTGTACAAAGGTGACAGAAACACGTGCACTCCAGGGTAAGGCTCGGTTTCCAATTACTGCAGTCTGTACTGCGTGGGCATGCATGATCAGACCGCCTTGGTAGACGACCATAGGCGGATTTATGCTCACTCTCTCCGTGACCTGGCGGACTTTAACAACAGTTCACGCTGTTGCCACCGACTGGTATGTCCGTCCAGTAACTGAATTAATGGAATAATCACTGGGGGTCGGGGGGGAGGGGGCGTTACTACCACCTTTCATGAGGGGATCCGTACATAACGTTTTTTTTACACCCACACACACACACACACACACAATGCTCAACCTGCTCGGGGGTGCAACAGGACGCAACCACTTTACTGGCCCATAGGGTATACAGTGTGGCTCCCACATCCGCAGGGCAGCGGCCAACGCCATATTCTTCCACAACTGAACCCCAAGAGACACGCATTAAAAACTTTGGGGCACGTCGTCGAAGCCCGGGGGGAGGGGGGGGGGTGCTAGGTCTCTTCAAGATATGTTTCTCCCAATGAGTGCGTGATTAGGTAGATAACGAAATTATCAGTCTTCATGATTCGTGCACTTTACCCTCCCCTACCCGACCCCCCAAAACATGTCTCTAAACTTGCACTAGTAATTTAGTATGTAGGCTGTGCTCAGAAACTATAAAAGCATTGCAGAGGGAGACCAGTTTGTCTAGGGCAGCTTGGCGCAGCTACGGAGAGCGTAAGACTATAATAGGCCAGGTCAATTCGGAATTTAGGTGTGCTGGACCTCAGAGGGAAGTTACAAGTCCTGTAGGGCCCTTTTCTATAGTGCCGAAATCAGTAGCTCACTACGCTCGTCCAAGAGCTTAGGGTGAACTATGGATTAGTCTACCGCATCGGCCCTCTCACCGCCCCCCCCCTACACTGGGGAAGACGTGACGGATCAGGCAATTGATCCATACCAAATGGAGTTCTCTCACATTCCTGGCACCTAACTTTTGCTGAAGTTTTGGCCGCGTCGGCAATGAAATCTATCTCGGCTCGAGAAAAAAAACTACAACAAGGAGGGGCATGCCGGAGGGTGGATCTCATCAGCAATGGGGAACTATCCAGTCGTTTCTCCCTGCTACTACTTTTGAGTGGCAAATATATCACAATAGTCTCGGAAAACACCGTCCCCCCCCCCCCCCCATCAATTCTTTTTCAGAATTTGCAGCATAACTTCTAAGAAACTCTTCATTCGATACTAAGTATTTGTCTAAAAATTGCAACCATTCAGTCCTTCCAATCGCTACTGGAAACGAACATGTTTGAAAAATTCCCAAATTTTGGACCCCATCCATTTGTCTCCTGAAAATCCACATTTTGGTTATTTTCACTATCCTGGGAAAAGTTGTCTTTCATGCCTTTCTCATTGCTGCCAAATTGTAACCATTCAGCAAATAGCCGAAGCATGAAATCTCTTGGAAAATATTGAAAAAATTGCCACAAAATGTGTTTTTATCACCCCGTAAATTCCACAATTCCGATAATTTTCGTCGAAATTTTTCACAGAAAAATGTTGTGTGTTGTGGCTATTCCAGGTGTTTGCAAAATTTCACTATAATGTTCAGCCACTTCCTGAAAGTAGAGATATTTGCGAAAAAACCATCAAAAGTCCTGATGGGGGAAACACGCAACGCATACCCACCCACATGCAAACACACAACACGGACACTTTCGTGAGGCACCGCTTTCTGGTCACCCCGCAATGCCACGGGTACCCTCATTGGATATTCTTACCACGACTCATTGTTCCATAGCAACGTAAATATAGGTAAATTGCAAACGACTACGATATTTTCCGCTCGATCTTCGGGACCCGCTGAGATAACACCCCAGTTTTGTGTTCGAAGCCCCCACGTCCGGGGCAAACGTCTTGCCGAGTTTCTGAGATTTAGATGTCGCTATTGCACTGGGTTGGGGGATCAGAGCCCTCTATTCAACGGCTCTGGCCAAAACCGCCAAATACTTGAAATAGACACTCTGCTGTGTAGTGAAAGGCGCTATCCAGTCTATCATGAAATCCGTGGTTGGCCCTGTAGGTAGCGGACTCCCTAACTCTCCATTGACTTATACACTAAATTGCCTCCGTTTTGCGGTCCCTGGATCCTTGTGTGCCCCTACTTGGAGCCCATGCCGCCGTCATTTTTGAAAGCAGAGAAGTGTATAGCATGGCACTTCCAATTACATCGTTGACCGATTACTTTTTCAGGCTAGGGAGCTTGAAGTTGGCGATGGACTTTCACTCGACGTAATTCTGTCCCGAACCCAGTTTTGGTGCAATTCTTCTCCTGTGAAGGGTCAACCGGTCAAATCGGTTAAATAAGACCTTGATTCCCCCAATATCACACCATTTTTAATTTCAAATATGGCCCTTGCCACTTGCAGGCAAAACAAACCCATCATATATCATTAAGTTCACAGAATAGGGGGTTGTCAAAAAAGTTTTTTAAAGTCAACTATTTTTTTGGAGGTTAGCAGAAATCTCCGTGTAGGAATACGCTAATGGGGCTCCGCTACCTGTATTCTCAACCCCCAGCCATCCTTATTGCAAATACATGAATTCTGATTGCGAATCCCAATCCGTCCGGACTATTATGTCTGCAATAACAGGCAGCTGGCCAGAGTGGCACAACAATCGAATACTTGCTCGATTTGCTGCGTTTTAAGTAAGCATACTTTTTGAACGCGATTGTAAGGTGGCGTGAAGCCC
>JAODTK010000322.1:70000-193758 GCA_026419785.1 Sclerodactyla briareus | reverse complement strand
TTTACAGATTGATTGGCCCTAAACGACTATGCTCCCTAATCATTTTTTTGCTGGAGCAATAATCGGTAGAATAGCACAAACATTCATGTTTGCCATCGAAAGTAGTAAGATAAAAGATCTTCCAATGCCTCAACCACATCTCTACTACTTCCTGTATACGGGTTCAACGGTTCTTGCTAGAAACTAACGAAAGGCCAAGCAACTCCTTTGTCACCCAAAAAATTCACAAGAAAGGCAAGGAATCACTACGCATAGTTGCGTTTCTGTTGTTTGACTTGTAATGGCTTTACTTTGACTTGAAGGAATTTGACTTCGACTTGACTTGACTTGCAGTAATTGAAAGGTGAATGACTCGTGACTTGACTTGACTTGCAAAGAAATGAACTTGACTTACTGACTTGAAAAATTTGACTGTCACATTGGAAAAATTCAGTATTTTCCCTGTTCATCAAACCGTCACCCACTCGGCGGCACGAGCGAGCGAGTTAGTTCCGAACCGTTGTAATATCATTAACAGTGGACGTACAGGAATAATTAGTCATAGACCCCCGTGTTTGCTGTCCTCGTATCCCCGCTCTGATTTTTTGCCGAAATTGTGAATGCTACCTCCACGATGTATACATCGCACAATCCCGCACGAAGTATATTTTTTCATTGTCAAACACCACACACACCCCACTACTACTACACTCCTCACGATGAACCACGTGTTATAATGTTTCCACTCAACTGCATTAAGGGCACTAACAACTGCAACAGCACACACTGCATGTACCAAGGCCTTTCCATTGCTCGATTTTATTAATACGTCGTCTTGAATCCGAGAGACCGCGAGGCCAAATTTTCTTACAAGTTACAAATAAGTTGGTTGCCCGACGGATACCACTTTCTCCCTTCAAAATATTTTGTCATGACATAGCTCCTAAATTTGAATCTCCCTGATGTTGCCATATTATTTGATCTTATTCACAAATCAAAATTCATTCCAAATTCTTTTTTTTTTGACGTGATGAACGTCGGTCTTAGCGTGAATCTGGCTCGCTGCACGTCCATAATCGCCAATGTCCGATGTTTACATACATTGTTCCACTAGCAAGGGCATGGAAAACAACTGTCACTATACACAGGCTTATGCACACCATCAGTTTCGGCTGGCCAGTCTGTGCAGAAATAGATTTTTATGCCCCCTATGCCCCATATATATGAATATGGGCACCCTGCAGTCCCCAGGATCATTTCCGTGCTCTCCTGGAATTTCTAAAAATCGAGGGACTGAACCCTGTGATCATGAGAGAATCCACATATGAATAGTAGTTTCTCCAATTCCGTAACAGGCAGCGAGCCACTATTCCATCGTTGCCTGCATCGCCGGAGCCTCTGAAAGCTCTTCAGTCTGGGACTCTTTGTCACTCTTGCTATTTCTGTGCAGCACCCGTTTCTGGATAGGTATAATACCAGACAACTGGCTCATGTGTTAATTGAAAGACTTGTGACTTGACTTACTTGCCTTGGACAATTTGACTTGTGACTTGACTTGACCGAACACTTGACTTGTGACTGACTTGACTTGCAAGAAATGAGCGACTTGTGACTTACTTGCCCTTGTACGGGAAAATGTTGACTTGTGACTTGACCCTTGATGATGATTGACTTGTAACTGACTTGACTTGACGAAAAGTGGACTTGTCAACAACTCTGGTGTGTGGGTTTCAGATGAACAGACTGAAAAAGCAGATCGTGCTGTGTTAGTTACGGGCTTGGAGGACAGATATCAAACGTTTTGTCCTCTTATACCCGAGGAACACGGAATAATCAAGCTTCAATCAGGCATGCCATAATTTGGTTGATTCCTGTCTTTGATTTAGTTGGGCGTCCGGTCAGAAAGTCTGTTACAAATGTAAAGACCAATTAACAATAACTTCCATTGGGCCCTATATAAGGTGGGATTCCCACCACTTCGTTTTACTTTGCTGAGCAGGTCCTGTACTCGGCTAACTTGCCTTGGTTGTCCGTGCTGGGCGATCTTGAGCTGATCTCCGCTGATGACATACTGGCGCGCATGCCTGGCACCCTTACCATTACTCCATGTGATAATAATGCCTCCGCATGTGTAACCCGCCAAGCCAAGTTCGCCCTAGCAGATTGAGCAAAGTGGGTGAACTGAAGTAGTATTCGTGCATTATAACCGACTTTTGTATACCCCGCTAGTGGCCTGGGTTCAACTCAAGCTTGTCGACCCGAGCCGTTCGCGATCGTGCTCGATTTTCAAAATGCGTGCAGCGAGTGAGACCAAATGATCCAGAGCATCCATCGCATGTATTAGAGTGGGTGCACTTGGAACCGTGAGACGCGCTAACCACCTTTTCGTTGACTTGGACCCCATGAATCGCTTGAGCTGTAAGGCTGAATCAGCTGAACTAGGATGCTGTCTGTATAGCTCTGGACTGTTGCTTATTTGATATAATGCAAGCCCGATTCCTAATAAAAGCTCGACCAGCATTACATATGGGCCCTTGGGTGATGCTCCTCTCTACCAGTTAAGTGGTACTGCAACGTGTATGGGGAAGAAAAATAGAAGCGGCGCTGTATATAGCATTGTTGTCGTAGTAGATCAGATAGATAAAAAAATGATCGGGATAAATATGTTTACGCATCGATATAGCAATGTCAATGAAGAACGAAGCTACACCATTCGTATGCCTTCAGCGTATACCCCCAAGGAGAAAACAGCCCCTGCTAATTCAAATACGAACAGACCGCCTATCGGAAAAAGGACAACAAACACAACGGGAGGTATCGCACTTCCTCTGCTCACTATTTCGTCAACTTCGATCCCCGCGCCTCTCCTGTTCTCCTCGATCACCAGAACTTACGCAACGTCTCGATGTTCAGTTCATCATGCAGTAGCGTAGATTTGGTTTTCTGCATTGGATGAGACTGGTGCGTGAACTATCTAAGGGGAGCGCCTCCATTGGTTTGCGCGGAGTTTCCCAAGAAATTTCTGGATTCCATGACCCTTCAGATGCTGGAAAAGCGCTTGTCGGTGGTTTGTAGCTGCATTTAAACAGCCTTGCGTATCGTATGTCTGTCTGCAATTTCCAATTTACTGAGAAAAAAATCAATCATATAGAAATGTTATACATTCCGATTAGTCCGAGATGATCGAAGAATCATACATACTATTGCATCCTCTGACATTCATTCCATCTGCAAGTTCCATACTAGCCCTTCATATTGCCAGTTACATGTTGTTCAACCATGAACGAATAGGCCTACATGTCTCGCTCAAAAACTTTATTAGGCTTAAATATTGGGCGCAGAGACTCCGATTTGTACCATCTAAGTCCGGCCCTCCACATCGTAGCGCGTGGCAATTCAAGAAAGTTTGTCGTTTAACACTGATCTCAAGATTGCAGAAAATGGCCCTTCCCGGCCTTAAGCAATGAGCAACATGCACTGGAATTGACAATAATTTTCGAAACTGATCGATGTTAATTCTCACAATTCTTCATCGTGGCCTGCATTCCAACCATACCTCTATTTTTAGAGATATTCCGCTGCCCATTAGAAACCTTCCATTCGGGTTACAGGTTGCCAGCATCTCGGAAAATTGCTCGACATCACTGTCGTGTAAAATGTGTGCATTTTTCGGGCCTTTTTTGAAACTAATCGAGCCAGTCAAAGAAATTGGTCATTTTCACCATTTTGTTTCCGTTCAAATTTTTTGGCCAAATTTTACATGTCCCAGAATCGGTTTTGTTTTGCCTCCGCGTCTATATCTAGTGTCATGGTCAGCACTATACCTCCATACTGAGTGCACGACCACCCATGCCCTGCTGTTCCTTGTTTTCATATGTTTTTCTTCAAGAAGCAGCAGGCTGTTATAGACAATAAAGTAGACCTGTCAGCCGATTGGTTAATGTGCATTGTTAGGAAAATGCCGTTTAAATCCAGCTTGGTGGGTGAGGGGGGGGGGGGGGACTTGAAGCGTGTCCCAAACCAAATTACCTTGTGGCAGTTTGCCCGATATTTTCACTGCAATCTGTATAGTTACACGCATGGAAAGAACCATATTTTGCCCACATTTTACGAAGTTATTGGCGTATATGGGCCTATAACTGTCCTATATATGGAACGCGAAAATACAAACAGCGTGCGCTGCCGAATTGGTTTGCCTTTGGACTCGCAACATAAAATTCAAAGCGATCTTATTAGAAAACAATTTGTCGGTCTTTGGTTTGCCGACTGTACCTTCGTCGCTACCTTCATTTCATCTATCATGTCCTATAGAAGATGCATGCCTGATCATTGGGGTGGGGGGGGGTATTACACATCGGCCCCCAACATAAGATATGTGGGATATCCCCCATCCCCGCTCTCCCGGGATTGACGCCGTTGGTTATACGTTGAGTAATTCGCCTTCTCGAGTTGCCAATCACCACGCTATCAATGCGTGGCACTGCCAGTGTTTTTGAATACCAGATCTGTCTGACTCTTCATTGTTTTGTTTCTTCTTCCAGCTGAAATAAACAAAGCAGATATCGGACAAAATGTAACCCGGACCAGCCGTTCATGGAACTACTATAATAATATAATATAATAGCTCCATCAATTGTTAACATATTGGCTCCGTTAATGCACTGGCCGCTTGTCCGCGAGTGCAATGTGCAACGATATATTCCGGCTTTAAAAGGTTCCTAATAATACCAACACTTTCCGCTATTTTGTCCCTAACAGAAGCGTATAAAGGCATCCGTAGCATAGTGATTACAGGAGTTTACAATGCAGACCGGACAGGTCGGCTAGAAAGCCACGAACAACGACAACGAATGAGGAAACTCGACGGATGCCTTTAGGACCTGTTAACAATATGGTTTTGCGTTAGACCACTGTTCCGCCATAACAGTTTGAACCTGTGGTGCAGCGCCAATGATCCTTGTCTATTTGTGCATGGGGTGACTTGTTCCTTTTGCATGGACAGGATGTACCGGTACAACGTCAGCAGGTCTCAAGTTACCCGAATTCGACCAACATTCGATTTAAGGCGCCTTTTCATCGTATACGGTCCTACGGTCGTAATGTTCTGGCGACGAGTGGAGGAGGGAAGTAATGATCTTCGGGTAATTTCCAAGGTCCAACCCACGCCAGAAAAAACGGTTTTTAACAGTCTCAGTTTTCCCCATTTTTGAAAATATCGCCAACAGTAAACAATCGTATTTTTGAAATCAAACAGGCCTAACTGGTCACTTAAGTAAAGGCCAAAAAAGCACTGCCATCCTATTTGTTAATATTACAAATTACAAAACCTTAATGGCAGAGTATTTGCGGGCCGGGGTCACTTATATTTCAGACAGCCAAAACCAAAGTCATGTTTATACATCAGTTATATGTTGATGTTGATGGGGACTATGTCTATTTTGGTGGTCCGAAGGGGTCTCTCGGGAAATCTTAAAATAATAGTCCATAAACACGCTATTTGTGATTTACGCTGAAGCGCTTTCACTATCTATATGCATGCATATATCCGATTCTCAGATTGCAAATTATCAATGAAACGCAAAAGCAAAAGTTGGAATTCGAAATGTATGAAATATATATTGAGTGTAAGCATTCCTCCGGTAAAGATCGAATGAGCCTTGTCATCCATGTAATATAGGCATTGGCTTTACTTGTGTTTTTTTTTAGGTTACTTGCGGAAACAGAGACCTGTATCTACAAACGAAAAAAAAAATATTGTCAGCATGCTGAATCCTTAACAGGTTACACGTAATAAGGCCACCCTGGTATTTTGTAGTACCTTATATGGGTGTGGTAATCACACGCAACGGCAACTCGCAAGTTACCTGCCCACTCGTTTGTCCCTGCCCTAATCTCTTGTTCTGCGCGCCCAGCGTGAAGTCAATAGTATCCCCTTAATGACCCTACCGGGAGTGCATCCCAATCCCAGGGTGGGAGGCCGACGCTCTATACCAATTGTGTTGCCCATCGGTTAAGTTGAGCTGCCCTCTTAGTCATGTGGAATGAAGAGTCAAAACAAAAATTTTAAATCATAAATCGTAGTGAGACTAGCGCTTACCTTTATCGGATGGATGGGGTAGGTCAACACTGGTGCGATGAAAAGTCGTGCGATAATTTATCGGACGTGTCCCGCGCTATACCAATAACGGAAAATTTGAATGTGAATTGCGCTAAAAAATACAAGTCAGCTCCCCTTTTCATTCAATGCCTAGGGCGGGGTTTTAGTTCTTTTTGGTGGCAAGTCCTTGTGCAGAGTTTGCACTTTTCAAAGCAATTCGAAACGTGTGTCTTTCTCATAGGATGCCGTTATTAGTGCGTATTCCTCTTAATAACTGAAGCAATCAGCAACATTTACAGCCTCCTTTCTCTGGGGGTGGACTCCCTTGTGCTCACAACAGAGCATCAAGCGCAACCCCCCCCCCCCCCCTTAAGCTTGTTCACGGTTTCCTTCCCTTGTTTCTATTCCCTGCGTATCATTCTTCCAGTAAGCTAAGCTCAGCATGCAACAATCGGGGTGGCACCCACGTCAGCTGTTGACCCTCCTACCGGGAACCGTCATACCCCCATCTAAGAAATTTCTGGGAGCCGCCCTGCGGAACGTCTACATACTCCCGGCCCTCTGTGTCAACTGCCTATCACTCTCTTGCCTTTGCATTTTTACATGCTACTTGGTGAATACCGACGCAACTTTAGTCCAATAAAAGGATCGTATCAACCTAGTGTGATTGCGTGACTATTCCTATTGAAAAAACACAACTTTTGTTCCCTTGACGGCCGATGAAGTTAGCGTATCGTATCGCATCTCACTAGTGTGGACAGCCCCTTAATGGTCCTAACACCCCCTACCGCACCCCCACCGACCCCCCCCCCCCCTCTCGCCATCGGCCCTCACCACAATGAATCTCAACACAATATTGCGTCGTCTGCCATTGTCCGAATGAACAGGAGATGGCTCCATGTGCCTATATCGACGCCATACGAATTGGTATGTAAACTTTTCCGTCTTGGAAAAGGCAATTCGAAGTTAAAACCAGCAGGCGTTCACTCGTATAATATGCTCACGTATTCCAAACTATAATCGTCCATATCGAGAAAAAATGGCGTGCTAAACGTTCATACATGTTTTATTCAAATAGGCAAACATCGGCGGGTTTCACCTTTTTGGTCTCGCCTGAACTTTGCTCAGTGAGCACTTATTCCTCTATGATCACTTGTCGTTTGTGTTTGTCGTTCGTCTGTCATATTGCGTGCGCGATATCTTCATGAATTTCAATTCCATCACGCTGAATTTTTTGTGAGGGTGCCTTAGGAAGAGTTGTCGTACACCAGGCACACTTTTTTGGTCCCGAAGAGCTACTAATTTCGCATAAATGTCCGTATAGTGAAAATTGTACTGAAGCTCGTTGTGCAGTATACTCAGATCGAAACAGTGTTGGGAGACTTCAGTGTCTGCCTACTGTGGAGTGAACACTACCTTGATCAGTTTGCAGCCTTAAATATGTAAATTAGGTAGACCAAACTGCTTTACTAACGGTGAATTTTTTCAACTCCACCATCGTATTTTCACGAAACTTGATGGAACAGGCCTTTTAATCCCGATGGATTTAACATTTAAGTCTAGGTCACTATCGGCCCCAATTAATGTGAATCATTTGTTATAATTAGCACCATTCCATGAAATTCCTTCGAAACACTTTTGTACACTTGTGTGAAAATATGGAACATGCAGGCTAGCGTGCTGTGTTATGACTATATCTGATTCCATAAATTGGTAGATGTGATCTTTCTGGTTCTAGAATGTAATGGCCGGTTTGTTATGTATGACTTGTGAGTATTAATTCAAGATCATCATAATCTGTTTCCTCTCAATTTTGACTAGCTCTGCTCCATCAAGTTTGAAACTTGAAAAAAGACTGGTGATAAAACATCTACTACCCCTCTCGCCTCTCCCTTCAGTCTAAAACCTTAGAATAGCCATATGACGGCATGTGAAGAATGGCGATGAGACATTTCTGGCATTCATCTAAATCGACGAAGAGTGAACGCGGTGTTTCAACCTGCCCGCGTAAAACTTATGTTAGTCAATTTATTCCCCCCCCCCCCCGACTGACTAAAGTTTGCCCCTGGCCCAATATTTATTTTCGTCTCCCCCGTCGGGGCTAGAGAAGCACCCCTACCCTCCTGCGCACACCACTGTAGTTTTCGATTAACCGACGCCCAACCCCCACTTTCCGACCTCCCCCTCCCCCTTTTTCCACCAACTCCTTCCCCGGTGTCACGCCAGTGTAGGCCTCACGTACTCCGCCTTAATCCGAGCAGTTTCATATATCTACGATCTTATTACCCTATTAAAAATAAACAATAAACATAAAAACAGTCTATCTTCACACAGGAAGGTCAAGTTCTCTTGCCCTATTTTGCCACGTCTGAACAGTTCAGGGTTCCCATAAATCATTAAATCGCGTACGGTAATATACACTGGCAGCCAGTGTTGCATTGCTCGGTATACGTTGCCAAGGTCACCATCCGGGTGAACAATAACAAACTATCAAATGATTCAGCTATATCTCGGCGGGAATTTGGACGGCCGTAAAAGCTGGTCAGCGCCGTTGTAGTGGATTTGGTTACAGTGACTGTTTATGGAGTGGTCATGGTTCATTATTCGATATAGGCTCTCGTAAACCTCATGCGGAATCAATGAAGGCTGGGGCCAGTAGCACACGCCACAGTTAACTGTTCATGTATCGGTAGGCACGCCCATGCAGAATTTGACTTGTTTGGTAGACGTTTCGCAAGACTTCCGCTAACAGACAAACAACACACTCCAGGTAACTGATCCGCTGTACATTACGTATTCATCGCAATAATTCATTTACATTTTCAACTTTTGAGAGTTGTTAGTGCCATTCTTCCCCTGCTCCCTGTTTTGATGATTGAATGTTTCAATTAAATTTTACTTAGTGAACTACCCTTACAAAAAAGTTCTATAATTTCTATTAAAAAAAATCTATAGAAAATCTAACACTTTCTATAGAGCCACCGCTATAGAAACTCTATAAATTTCTAAAGAATTTCTAAAAAAGAAATTTTTAAGATTTCTAAAAAGAAATTCTAAGATTTCTAAAGAATTTCTAAACGAATTTCTAATAAAATCTATACGGATAGTCTATAAAACTCTAATATTTTCTAAAGAAGTTCTATAAAGAATTTCTAAAGAAAAATCTATAGGAATTTCTATAAGAATATTCTATAGAAAAATCTTTGAAACTCTATAGAAATTCTAAAAAATTCATAAGATATTCTATAGAAACTCTATAGAAACTATAGAAATTCTATAGGATCTGTGATAATCTCCAAAAAGAAATCTATAACATCTTCCACGGAAACTCTGTGTCGTCTCTAAATAATCTCCTAACTATTTCTGACGAGAACATATTCTAATTCTGGTATGAACACAAGCCTATACTACCTTGATCGTTTATGGCAAATCGTTGAATAGCTGTTTACACCCCCCCCCCCTTCCTCACCCCTCTCCCCACCGGACGGTCTCGCGCTGCAGCTAACTTTGATATAAAATATATTTTCATATGAGCTCCGGGAAAAAAAAAAAAAAAATATGTATTCCACTTACACATGAATGAGCTATAGAATAGCATAATAATTCTTAGCTTCGAACGTTTGGCCTATTTAGCCGTTATCCTATAATTTTCAAGAATAACAGAATAACTACCGGTCGATAATTGTGATCCTCATTTTTTTCCTGCCCAAGGGTGTATTGCAATATTAACCCATTGTTTCCAACAAGTTAATACCAGTATATGCCTAACCACACCAAATTGCACACTGGCCTACTATATAGGCACTACATACTGTGTGTACGAACTTTCCTCTGTGCTACACTGACTAATTTCTTAGGCAAGCCTACACATTCATGTCTACCAACTTTAGGCTTGAATATAATAAAAAATAACACAATAGAAACAAATCATATTTCCAATGACAAGCTCAAGCTGAACTATAGATTCCTGGTCATTATACTAATACATATCCAATTTCCATTGAATAATAAACCATTTAGACTGGAATGGCTGACACTCAGAACTACAGAGCCTAACTGACAACACGGCTGCATTTGAATTAGGGCTGTCAAAATCACAGACTGTTCTTGGTCAGTTTGTGATTTGTTTAATATTACCGGAATATTATTTAATTTATCTTATACCAAGTAATAAATTCAAATATGTAAAGTGAAGCCTAAGTAGCCTTCATTTGACTATAGAATCACAACTTCATTCATAATTGGTATTTTGAATTTAAGAAAGCCACATTTAATAAATAGCTAAATGGCAACGCCCCAGAATGATTCTATAATATTCCTCTCGAAACTCTATAGAATCTCTAAAGAATTAAATGATAGCTCTAATCAGCTCTATCTCTAATCAGTTCTTATTTCCATTTTTATGCAGTATAGGGCATATAAATGTTCAGTCTTCCGAAAGCTAAAACATAACAGCCGGAAGCACTACACACGTTAGGCCTGTCCACCTATCTAAATCTCCTTTCATTGATATTTAGCATCAGAAGGTTCAATTTCTTAATTGGGCTGAATGGGGGGGTCTGCATATAGGCTATACACAAATACAACAAAGTACCAGTTGGCAGGTGCGGCGTGCTAAAAATGGAAAAGGTTTTTTTTTTTTGAAAAGGGGGTTGCCGGCTTAGCAGACGTACGTGCTGTCGGCAGCCCTTCTGTCAACACATTATATGGTGTTGAAAGATGTAAGGATCTAACTTCTCATTCCTTTATCTGGCCAACTCTCCTCCCACCAGTTGACTGCATGTCAAAGTAAATTGTCGTCACCCAGCTGTGCAGCGCTTGGCCTCCTCCTCTTTAAGTTTAAGTGTTGAGAGACGAGGAGACACATGGAATTAAGGTACGTTTTTGATAACAAGTGATTGTACCCGGCTAATATTCAAAGATATCAATGACAGGTATTGTTACGTTTCATGTGAGCGGCAACAATTTCGGAAACTAGCCAAATACAACAGGACGCCTTTAAACTAGCAGCCCACACAACTTTCAGCCTATATTCACTGCAACTGCAACTATTATTATCATTATTATTATTATTATTATTATTATTATATTATTATTATTATTATTATTATCATTATTATACCAATTTCAGATTCTATAGAGGTCTATAGAGTTCTGAAAAAATAATCGTATCAGAACTCTATAGCGTGACTAATGCTTACAACGTTTAATAGGAAAAGTTTTTATAGAAATCTATAGAAACTATGAATTCTATAGAAAAATATGGGCTCAATTTATAGAAAGTTACATTTTCTATAGAGACCTATAGAACTCTATAGACACTTCTATAGAATTCTATAGAACTTTTTTGTAAGGGTAGTGAAACCTAAATGTTTAAGTTGTGGCATTTCAGGAACGTTTTATGACCACTAATTCCCCATTTCATGAATCAGTTTATACGTGGATGCATATGTTACACACTCTAAAAAATGTCTAGTCATTTTAATAACGTCAACTCAATTATTTTGAGTATATTTCAACTTAATTGATGAGATTCTATTCATTTATTAAACAGATTGGGGTACTCCAATTGTATTAAACTCTGGAAATATTTCTATTCAGTCCAGTCAAATTTGATAAGTTTCTCATCAAATATAAGTGGATTCTCTAGACCGCATGATGTGACGCCCGCCGCCCCCGCGAATTTTTCTTTTTTCTTTTCTTATTACAACGTTCCAGGTGAGGCTTGAGAGCGCTTCGGTTTATTACTTCATGCAATGATAAATGTGAAGGCCAATGGAAATGCTGAACATAATCTTGAATACCATGATTCCTTTCCATTATTAGTATATGGGAAAATCCTACCCTCAAACTGACTTTCCATCTATAAGACAGTAAAACGCGGAGACCTAGTATTACATAACGACCTGCACAACACGAACTCAGTGCAATTTACTTTTTTAAGAGAATTGTGAACCTGATTTTTCAAAGAACATATGGAACCAAGTATTCATTGAAATCGAGGAAATATTTCCTTTTTTCCAATTATGGAGGAACATATATCAGCAATTACTGTGTGAACTCGATAGCGACATTTATCTAGTTCCCTCGTGACGTCATGCCCGGACCAATCAATCAATAAGATAAAGAAAGACACTTCAGCTTAACTTTTTAAACACTCTTTTTCATTTATGTAACTTTTGAAGTGAACCATTTACGCTTCTATTGACCTTTCAAGAGCTAACGTAATAAAAGACAAATTCGATATATTAAGATGTTTTGTGTTCACTGCAGGGGTGGGAGGATAGGTTGAAACTTTGCATGATCCCATATTCCTTAAGATAAGTATACTATTGCATGTGCCCTCTGTTAGAACGTTACTTACCCCGTAACGTTGTATTTTAATGATAAATGCCATCAGCTGTCGAGTGAACTCTTGCGCCGTCCATGGCAGGGTGGAGGGGAGGGGGGGTCAGACTATTCCCGACAAGCTTATGGAAATCGCGCTCTGGGCACAAAGTCTTTTTTGTTCATTACTATCCACTCAGCACCAGTTCAAATGTACTATCATTCTGTCTCTTTATGTCTTTTAATGTTTGTGTATTTCAAAGCCGATTGCCATGACCATTTTTTTGCTACGAGATAACTGTGATCACCAAGCTTGTGGCAATGGCTGCCAAATTGGAAAACTGGCACAGACATTTAAGAGTTGCAATCTCTGGAAAATTACCGGCTAGTAGACTCTTTATCACCACTTTAACGAATTGCAATACCGTGGTCATTTACTATAACGTACTTGTCCACATAGGCTACTGCTGCCGTAGTGAGAGTGACTCCTGCCACTCGTACTCGTCCTCCTAATTAATTGCATTCACGTCACATTATGACCCATGGTTGTCGAATCGAATCCACGACAAGAATAAACAGGACGACAACCTGGACCGCTTCACACAATAACTTGGTGTGTACGGCAATGCGAGATGGCGCAACCACGAATTGGAGGAGGGGTTCAATAAGCAAATGTCGCAATTAGCGTGGCCGTGGGACTACAAATCATTTCGGTTGAGTAGTGTAGTATCCGCAATTGAAGGCGGCTGTTGCGAGTTACAGATATCTTCATCTTCGTCCCCAATGGCTAATTAAAATAGTAGTATAAATACCAGGGCTTCAAGCAAAAATGGCTCATTGTTTTCAACGAGCCATACTTAATGCACCTTTTAAAACTTGGACAGGAAAATTGAAGGCATTCATTTTTCATTTTTCTAAAGACGAGCTCTAGTATACGACGCATTCACATGGACATCGAATCAAGAACTGCCGACATCGTTCCCAATCATCAGTGATCTCCATTCTCATGTGTGGAAATTGGCATTACAACAAGTTATAGACCATACATAGCCTGCTTATTACACACAATCTCATCGAATGTCTTTCTTATAGGGGCGGCAGTTGAACTAACCCTAATAGGCCATGCATAGCCATATTGCACACAATTATTCAACGGAATCTCCATTCTTCTAAGGGGCAGTTGAAACTACCACTAATAGGCCATGCATAGCCTGCAATTGCTCACACTCATCATTCGACTCTTATTTTATAAGAGGCAGTTAAACTACCCCTAATAGGCCATCATAGCTGCATATACACACAATCATAATCGAATCTCATTCTTATAAGGGGCAGTGGAACTAAACCCTAATGGGCCACGCATAGCCTGTATATTGTACACAATAATTATTGAATCTCCATTCTTATAAACGGCAGTTGAACTACCCCTAATAGGCCATGGCATTAAGCCTGCGTATTGCACGCAATCATCAACGAATCTCCATTTTTATAAGGGGCAGTGGAACTACCTCTAATAGGCCACTAGCTTGCCTATTGTACACAATCATCATTGAATCTCCTTCTTATAAGGGGCAGTTGGACTACCACTAATAGGACAAGTATCCACATAGCTGGCATATTGTACACAATCATAATCGAATCTCCATTCTTATAAACGGCAGTTGAACTACCCCTAATAGCCATACAGAGCCTGAATTACACACACTCATCTCGAACTCTTCATTCTATAAGGGGGGTTGAACTACCCTTAATAGCCCACGCATAGCCTGCGTTGTACACAATCAGAATCGGATTCCCTCCATATAAGGGCAGTGAACTACCCCTAATTAGCAGATAGGCCACATAGATTCATATTGTGTACACACTCATTGTCGAATCTTTCATTCTTACAAGGGGCAAGTGAACTACCCCTAATAGGCTGATAGGCAGATAGGCCACATAGCTTGCATATTGTACACATCATCATTGAATCTCCATTATTATAAGTGGCAGTTGAACTACACCTAATCGGCAGATTATCCACATAGGCTTGCATATTGTACACAATAATTATTGAATCTCCATTCTTATAAACGGCAGTTGAACTACCCCTAATAGGCCATACATAGCCTGCAGATTACACACAATATCATCGAATCGTCATTCTTATAAGGGGAGTTGAAAATACCCTTAAGGCCCAGCATAGCCTGCCGTGTACACCATCAGAATCGTGATTCCATCAATATAAGGGGCAGTTGAACTACCCCTACTAGGCAGATTTTTAGGCCACATAGCTTCAATTGTCCACACTCATTGTCGAATTCTTCTTCTTACAAGGGGCAGTTATTGAACTACCCCTAATAGGCTGATAGGCAGATAGGCACATAGCTTGCATATGGTACACAATTCCTACTCGATATCTCTTCAATAAGGGGCAGTTGGACTATCCCCTACCAATACCACAACTAGGCCTTACATAGGCCTGCAAATTGTACAGAATACGAAACTCTAGCCATATAAAATTATAAGGGGCGTTGGACTACCCTTCAAAGCATAAAGGTCAGCAAGTACAAGTATGGTGCCAGGTAATCATCGTTTGTAGATTCATGTATTAGCTGTGCGTCGGATTAAAGGAAAAATAAATATTGCTATATTTAATTGTCTTTTTGTGTGCAAATTATTCATTTCGAGACTAGTCTGTCAATCGTTGTAAAAATAGATTGAATTGCATATGTCCATAAATCCCCATAATCAGGTTGATTTTCTTTTTAACTTGGATCTGGAAAAATTCTTACTAGCGATTAGCTATGTTCTTGTTTTCATTAAATGCACCCAGTTTCCATTGAAAACATGAAATTGAAGGTTAAGACTCTTTCCTGGCATACTAGTTCATAATTATCCGAGTGTTAACAATTTTCCAGTAGAATAGGTATAGGAGATGATTTTGATTTGTAATTATTGCCTTTCCACAATGAATATTTTGGCCATTTTTCACCACTGGATTTTAACAAAACAAAACTAAAAGAGAAAATCAAATAGAATGGTAAGGGAATAAATAAAAAGCCAAATAAAATAGATGAAATTATTTGGAAATACATCTGAAACGAGTTGAAACTTAGCTATTATTGAAGTGTTATCTTTTTTTTTGGAAACTTTGGAAACGGCGAGAGTGTAATTTACATATTGTATGTGCGTCGCGCAAGCTGGCAATAGTGGCCAAAGTATGTGATGTTAGCGGGAAAACATTGGGCCATTTTCCTACGTACGCTCAAATGTCGGTCAACGAGCACTCAAACGTCAGGCAACGTGGCATCAAGGTGTCTGCCAAAGATTCGTCCAACGTTGCTCACCGTTCGGCCGTTACAGTACAGGGACTTATGCTTACCAATATATTTGCGCCACGTAGTGAACCCCATCTTAAAACTCCTATAAACCGATCTCTTGGAATGCGCAACAATATTAGGGTTAACTGGTCCTGGTTTGAAATATTGTCATTTACTCGTGGAAAACATCTACCCCTAAAATTTGCAAGTGGACTAGCAATATGGCTGTGGATGAGACTTACAAATTGAGAGTAATGTTTTCCGAAGCCGAAAGTACATACCCCACATCCCTTCCTGAAAGCTATCAAGGTCAGCTGATCAGCAGACAGGTGTCCATTTTCTGTCTGAATTGTAGCCTTTCCTAATTTACTCTGCCCGCCGTAAAAGAGGGGAAACTTTGGCAATAGAAACAATTTGCACTCTTTCATCCATTCTGCGTCCTTCTCCTAATGGCTAGGGCAGTCACATATAAATAACCAGTCCTAAATTTTGTTGAAATGCCTCGGTAGGCAAAGCAGGGTATGTTTCGATGTGTATTTTGAGATTTTGACATTGAATGTAGTTCGTATGCACTATTGCTTAGACGATATATTCTTCCTACCAACAGTAAATTAGACATGGAAAATGTGTGATTGTTCGGATGGGTGACAAATGAACATAAACATATAGGTAATGGGTATCTAGAAATCGTATACATGTTGGTGGATGTGTGTGTGTGTTTTCTGGAACATCTCCTATTTCAAACGTGGTGGACAATCGTTCAGTATGGATTGGTATTGACGCACAAGACACATTGACATGCGGAAGTTCATTTCAGTCACATAGTGCGAGAGATCTTGCTTATTATTATCATTTATTCACAATCCGCATGGGTTGAATGGAAATAAATGAAAACAAACAATATTAAGTTAATTAGTCGAAATGTCGGTGAGTCGTTATCTCTTCGATGAGCATACTGAATGAGCTGAATGTTATAAAAAAAACTATTCTTCAGTTAAATTGTGGGGCCTACGAGTGGCAAAAGTTCACTAATACACCGATAAAGAGAAGTGAGGTTATTGCTGGGGGGTTGTTGAAACTGCTTATCTTCGTTGTATTTCAATTCCGAAGCGAAATGTAAGTAACACGAAGGTGTCTATTAGGCTTCAATCCGAGCACAAATATGAGGTTTCTACATTTGTTTAGAATACATGAATTAACTCTGGTATTATAGACGACCCTACGATTATGAGACGCCAAAATTCATTGTCATTGTAGTAAAGTTTCAAGTGAATATTGAACGAAATAAACTGGACACATCCATCATTCCAAACCATAATGATATATATCAAAGATTAGCAGGTTAGGCGAACGCAAAAACGCGCAGTACATAATAATAATAATGTTCTAGTAAAAGTAGAGAAATATGAAGAAAAAAGAAAAATGATTTTTTTCGTTTTTTTAATTTTATTATTTATTTTGGAGCTCTCCTGAAGAAAAATCTTGATGAGAAGTTCAAGCTGTCAAGAACAATCACGCAGGCGAGTGTATGCGGCGTTATCGAAGGGCTGTTTTTTTCGTGGGGTCGGCGTACGAGGAGAGGGGACCGAATGCTCTCTGTTTTTCACAAGTCAAAATTCGAGCAAAAAGATCTCGGCAGAATGAAGAGAAAAACATACATTTTTTTCGTCATTATTTCTCTGCTGTCTGCTGAAAATGTCGGACCTGCTAATTCGTAAAAAATGTATGCGTTGTCACCGTAACTGTTAGGGCTCGAAACCCCATGTTGCAGAGGCTCCCGGCTATTTCCGGACAATCACTCCCATGATGAGGAAGTCTCAGCAATACACATTCCGCACTTTTTGTGTGTCCCGTCGTTATATTTGGCTCGAATAGGAGGGTGGTCAATTGCGCCTCCGTCCCGATCTTGAGCTCTGTGCTCCTGATAAATGAATACCACGTTGAACATTCAATTCGATCAGAAGTTGAAAACTGAAGCGATATTGGCCTAGATTTCACGGAATAAACACACAGGTTGGATAAAATTCACTCCTGTGTGTATTTTGCACCAAGGAATGAGTAATGCATCTACACCACTTGAGTGTTAAAATTTCTATACTACACTGAATTGGCCATAAGCATCGAGTAATTAGACTATTTGTACCGTTATTGTAGCCCGTTAAAAACCGATATCAGTTGATACATCGGAGCCCCCAATCCACCACCACAGTTACGGGTACGTTCAAAGGTTGTTATCTATCGTGCAAAAGATAAGAACTTGTGAACTGCTTCTACTGCTGACAATATAAGATCGAGTCCCACGTGGAAGCAGAGGTCCGCGATTCGATTCCCGGTTAAGCCATGGGCTTTTCAACACTCCGGATTTGCGACCTTCTTTCTTATCTGTTTATATCCACCAAGATGGAATATGGGCTCTCACGTTCTCCCGAGCCATGCTATTCCACCGTTTTGGCTCTTTCCAAATCACCGATCTTTGGATTGCTAATAGCAATGGATATGGTAAATAAACTAGGATGTTCTTGTGCTTGTACGAAAATTGGATTACATTCCTGAATGAAAGCAGCGAGCAGATATTGTTCAATAAATACTTCGTTGCCGGATTACTGAAACTATTTGCAAATTTACCCTTTGTAGGTCACCGGACGTCTTGTGGTTAGACTATCTCTCGGATATTGTCATAAATTGTTGAATGTATCTCCTAGTACACACCGTCGTGGTATGGTAATAGCGGCCGCCAGCATCGCCCCCATTCCGTTATATTTCTCGTTATTTCGCAAGGTGTTAATTAGCAGTGTGTACTTGAGCTAATTCTCAGCTTGTCACTGTTGGCGTCGGGTTCGTTATTTAATTTCTTTCCCGACCCTTACCTCCGACACAAATGTCCATTGTGTGGACACCGAAAAAGTATTTGCTCTTGTAAGTGTTATTGGAACTAACGCCTAATTGCAGACGAGGTGGCCGATTGGTGGTATATGTTTTCATTTCTTCGGCCGCCAGGTCAAGTATCTCTTGTCCGTTTAGAGTGGACAAGTTCGGCCACTTTATATCACTATCGAAAGTTTATCTGTATATCGCTGCGCCTTTTCTTTTGTCGGGAGGTGCCAATTAGACGTTCTCTGTTAATTTTGAGGCAGTGAATGCAGTTTGTGTCAAGCAAAATTGTTTCATATGACAGATTCGCACAAACCCGTTGATCTAGTCACACGTGTAATCATCACCTCAGTGAGCATATAGTAGTTCGTGTACAATTTCTCTCCTAGTTTTGAGGAAAAACATCGGTACCCGTATGGTTTGTATGTTCGAGTTGTACGAGTCCTCGAGATGTTTGGAGCGAAAGAATGGTAGTGTGGTAGCAGTGACACTCAACAAAGCAGATTCCGGTCGTAATCCAGCAGCTACAGTTTTTCCCTGATGGGCTGTACTGCGGTGTGATGGCGAGGTTTTGTTTACGTCATTGTTCCGCTGTGGAACGGCGGATGTTCGGGGTTACTGGGGTGTGTTGCGTATGTTTGAAATGAGGTGCGTCTCCTGTATGTTTTTCCATAACAAGTATAGGTGGGCTAAGAGGCCAAAAGGGTTTGAGTTCCGCAACTCTATAAAGTGCACAATAGGTCCTGATTGTTGTACAATCAAATTCATTTAGTGTTAATCATTCGCTATTTCTGGTGGGAATGGTGAGTGTGAACAACGATAACTGAAAACACTCTAGTCCTGATTAATAAAACTCTACTGGTTGTCTGTTACCGGGTACAGTGAAACCGTTTATAAGCGAAGAACGTAGGTTTGTTTGGTCAAAGGTAATCTGTGGTCACAAGGAGGAGAAAACTAGAGACTCGTTCCAAATACAGTAATCCCGAATGGAGAAGGTTGGAATATGGTGCTTTGTTTAATTATGAGGAGTAGAAAAATTATGGTCTCATGAGAAAATCAGTATAAAGCGTAAAAGAAATGGGGAAATAGTGATTATTCAATTATCTGGTTTCTTTTTAGTGGTAACAAGCCAAAGGTCTAAGGTTCTGAGGGCATCCATTTTGAAGTCAGGCAGAAGGTCATTTTGAGGTCACGGAGGTCAAAGCTAGAGAACTCCTTAAAACTACGATAAGATACAGAATTCGACCAATCAAGAGCGGATGCAGTATGTAGCTTCAACAAGAAGAGCAACACCAAAAACTCACGCGCCGTATAGATGGTGGTATTCAATTTTGTTGTAATTCAGGTTGCAACAGGAAAACGAACAGCTACACGTGTCCATATGTCATGGAAATCTGACTGCACTCGGGTACTTCTATTATTAATTATGCCAGGCCGAAAACTCCAAACCAAATTTCAGCCGATTCGAGTTATATACCGATTAGCCACAATCAACTATTACAAAATTCCTCTTGGCATCACGGGAACCACAGGAGAGCCACTATAACACAAAGTGAAATGACAACATGTACTTTTGGCAATATTGTACTAAACAAACTATAGATGAGTCAGAAGTAAGAACATAAGAAAATGTTCAGCGATGAGAATTATCAATTCATTTCTAAGGTATTTACCCTTCTTGGTCTCTCTGTCATCATGACCTTTCAATGAGCGTGCAACGACCATTGTGTTTAGGTGAGAGGTCGTAAACATAACAAGTCAACAGGCTGGTCGGCCAACGAGGGTAAAAAAAAGCCGGTGAGCATTATAGTCAATTTATTCCGGTTATTTTCTAACTGGGTTTCATTCTGGTTCAGAAACTCTCTAGACCTACCGTTAGTTCTCCGCATAGAATTTAGCCTATGCCTTCTCTGTATACAAATCCGTTCCATCAAACACAATCTAATTAACGATAACAAACTTGACAGAGGAAAATGTATAGGTTGATTCTATCTGCCTCGCTCTAATTGGCTATAATCCCTGATTCTTCATACAGCTCATGCCCGGAGTCTCCCAAAGTTTGGGGCATATATAACTAGTTTTATGTGCTAGATAAATATTTGATAGACAGTATCCGACACCGTGAAAACGTGAAGGTATGGCTAATTGTTTCCTGAGGCCGACGAAGAGGGTACACAAATTGGGACAGATGTTGAATAATTACGAAAGGAGTCAGAAAAACCAGGATGAGTCACTCACGCGTCTGGAATCATTGATCGCTCATGTGGTAGGTGGGAGGGTAGGAAAATCATTATTTATCACAGGAATGCTAAATTTAGGAGGTTTAGGTGGCATAGTGATTCAAATTGTGCAACAACAGTGCACAAAAAAATCACAGACCCTAGGTTCCTCTTGTTTATATATCGGAAGAACATGCATGGTGTTCAAGTGTACATGTGTCATAATTCACATACCCATCGCTATCCTGAATTCAGAGAGGCACAACACAACAACATTTACTAAACAATATAGCGAAAACAGCGAAATTCGGAACCAAAGAATATGTTCCTCATAGTTTATCTTGGATCTCGACCCTTTCAACTGAAAGCTCAAGTCGTTAGGCCCAGATTCGAATAACATGTGCATGGTAGTAGTTTGAAGGTGGTTGTCAATGGGCAGGGAGCATGAAATATTCGACGCGTCAACCAATGACCGAAAGCACCATAAAAGGAATTAAATCAATTAGATTTCCAGACCTGAATAACAGATTACTTTTGACACTACCATATCCTTGCCCTTTGTAATAAGACCTGACCTCCCAGACACCAGACGCTCAAGCGTGTGAATTGTGCCTGCAGCCTTCTCCATTTAATTACTAGGAGATTTTACTATACAGGAAAGTCCATTTTAGGTGGCAACTCAGACAGTATTCGATCATCATTGTCAGTTCATATCAGTATTTGTTTAACCAAAGTACCCTATTTTTAGGCCCTACTGTGTATTGTGCTACATGTGAGTTGGTCGCAAATTCTGGGCGCTCGTATGCCAACATTTATTGCGATGGGAGCGATGAGGCATAACGATAACTTTGAAAAATATTTATTAGTCTCTTTCGCATGGTCATGTCGTTGTCAGGTTTGTGTTGGTGGAAAGCTGATAGTTGAAAAGGCTCGGTATTATTACCACCTTGGGGAAACTATCCTTTACTTTCACTCATATAAGTGTATGATGTACGGCGTGTACAGAATTACCGGTATGGAGTAAATTCTAAGTCGTGCATATGCAACAAGAAAGCCACAAGGCTCAGTGAATCCTTGAATCATTGAGGCTTTTGACAATGACAAATTGTACCAGTTCAATATGGGGAACCTATTAATAAATGTGAGCTTCGTCCATCTGAGTGGGGTCGAGCTACGTGTTAACAAGCTGAAATAGCCAAAAATTTCACTTTTTTCACAGGTTCCTATTTTCCACCCAAAGACTAAAGACAATAGGATTCATGCCCATAAGGATGTTGTGATACCCAATACTACAATTAATTTGATTGCCCAATAAGACAGTTTTTTTGGCTATTTTGAGGGGCTCTAAAACCAAACTTGAACACATTTTCCACGTGTAAATGGGACACCGAAGTATTATTACAGCATGTTTTGAATTCGAATTTGTCGAAGAGTAAGATATATGTTGTAAACGGTTGTGTTAAATGCCATTCAAAATTGCTCTTTTCCAACTCAGAAGAAACATGTTAAAGAAATAGGTTCTATCATGACATCAAAAATACAATGTCAATTTTCATTGGACACCAAGAGCAAAACCAAAATGGCCATATTTCTGTTGTTGGAGTACATTTGACATGACTTAAAAAAGACTGCTAATCATGACAAATTCTGTATCCCTGTTGGCCTATCACCCTCCTATGGAAAATATCTAGTGAAAGAGGAAGATATTTCCGTGTAACGGGATTTGTCAAAATTTACCACGTGACCACCCTTCTACTTCATAGCTGAAACAATGGTAAGTGTTACATTGCTATGGCATTACACGATTTCAATGTTATCTGCTTCCAAAGGAATGAGAGAGGCTCGAATCTGAAAATAAGTTAATGGGAAACATTTCAAAAAGGGGCATAATTTTGGCTTAAAATCTGCCTATGTTTTTTAAAAATTACTAATTATAAAAAAAAAAAGCAGGAGTTTGCAATATGTAGCTATTTAATAGGCATACTCGTGGGCCAACTAACATAGGCTATGTTTATTGACCAGGTGAATTGAGCCAACCCTGCATTGCCTTCTAAAGGTGTCATATACCACCCTATGTATCACCCTGATAAATAGAACAGCCTATAGCCTAATATGCTCTCATCATCCAAGTGGGGTCGCGTTTAGCTCGTTACAAACTCTAATCAGCCAAAATATTGATGTTTCCCCACAAATTCTATTTTGACAGAAATGACCCACGCTCCACACGAAAACATATGGTTCCCTGTCCTTCGTATTCCCCAGGGTGTTTGTCAGACTTTGACCTTTTGGACCTCAGATTACCTCTGACTGGCACCAAAACAATTCATGTACTCACCATTGGAAATCCACATAATTAGTGGTGAGCGTCATTCATCAAGATGTTGGTCGATTTTGTATTTCCACTAGCTGAATTCGGCCAAAATATTTCTTTTTTTCAAAAATTTTATCTTTAGCCCAGACACCCCGACTACAACCAAAAATAATAAGGGTCCGTTTAGCATAATTGCGGCTAATATTGGGCTTCCCTGAACCCTGGAAATCAAATCAAGAATATATCCTTTTGGTACTGTTCAAAGTCATTTCCGCGGTCAAAGCGTCAAAAACCGAAGAAACCTTCCGTGAACACAATATCAGGAATTGTTTTGGGTACCATTCAAGGTCAGGAGCATCAAGAAGACAGAAACGGAAAAGGCTCCTGAGCACGATATCAGGATACTTCATCAACTTTAAATGTGGACACTTGTGGTTACGGATATGGAGGAGGGACTCTGTTTCTTTCAAAATCGCGAGAGGTTTTGGAACCTAATAAAACAAAAACATCGTGACTACTATGGGGGTGGGTGGTTCCCCCGAAGGGGTGAAAGGGTCATAAATTACCTCGATCTGAATTGCACAGCAACAAAACCTTCAGAGTTTTGGCTTCACAGATTCTTGTGATCCTCTTTGGTACTTTCCTGAACTTCGATCTGAACAAAACCATATATTTCCTCCTTTTCCTCTATATGTGTCACCTACATCCAACATTTGTCATATATAGTTTGCATACTTTGGATATCCCACTGGTAAGCTATATGTTTGACCACTCCGAACAGACTCCAAAGCAAAATGCATTCCATCACGCTAAGTTGAAAATACACTGCCACAGAATATGCCAATGTCGCCAATGTAGATAAGGGGGATAGTTTCTTTGACCGTTAGTTTACTTCTGGTCCCGGCAAGGTGTCCCCACAGGTAGTGAATAGTTTCCCGAGCTCAACTGATTGCTTGATAAGATTAGGATCTCGCTCCTGGATGACTGTGTTTGCTTAGAGGGGAACTACACAATGCCCGCTTTCCCGCCCCAGGCCAGATAATTACGTAGAGGGTCCATACGATAGGAGATATTTTTTAAATAATATGGAAATCATTCCATAGTTTCTCCTTCTCTTAGAGAATAGTGTTCTGTCCTACATATTAGGCCTGCTTGAAAAATCATATCGCGGGGAAAGCGTGGGAAGTGATTGTTGCAAAATGCTGCCCCACAAGTTTTCGTTTACATTGAGAGAACTCGCATCCGTCGTAATTGTTCGCCCATAAAATAATATATCTATATATATATATATATATATATATATATATATACTACAAATCTCAAAAAATACATAAAAAAGGGGGAAGGGGGGGACCGGTCGTCCTTTTCGCCCTCTATAATTAAAAAAAAAAAAATATAAATAAAAAAATTATATATTATATATATATATATATATATTATATATAATATATATATATATATATACAAACATATCGGCGGCCTGTTTTTACTACTCTTACCTCACATTTCCTAGCTCAATCGCTATTTCGCACTCATTCGAGATCCAGCCTATCATTACGTAGCATTGTTTGTTTTAACGTTTTGCCTCTTGTCTAATATATATATATATATATATATATATATATAGATTATATATAATCTATATATATATATATATATATTATATATATATATATTAAAATATATATGTGTGTGTGTGTGTGTGTGTGTGTGTGTGTGTGCGTGTGTGCGGCGTGTGTGTGGTGTGTGGTGTGTGCGTGCGTGTGTGGTGTATGTGTGTGTCTGTGAATTGTCCGGTGGGAGTTGTCTGGGAACCTTCAAACCGCATATCCTCCCGCCGTAATTGACAATGCAGTGCTACATCATAGTTCCCTAGGAGGTTTCGGGTGCTACAGATTCAATCGGGAAGATGGATCAATATACCAGTAGCATACTGACCATTA
This sequence comes from Sclerodactyla briareus, assembly GCA_026419785.1. Lineage (NCBI taxonomy): Eukaryota > Metazoa > Echinodermata > Holothuroidea > Dendrochirotida > Sclerodactylidae > Sclerodactyla > Sclerodactyla briareus. Next base: position 168,709 of record JAODTK010000322.1, on the reverse strand, counting down.
TGTGTCGGTTAGGTCAATGAAAGTCAGACTCGTGAAAAAGTCAGCCAACTTGTATTCATTCGTGCGTGGATTTCAGAAGATTGAAGGGTTTATTCCACATCGGTGTGTATTAGAGGACACTTGTCACTCCCAGATTTGCGAGGGGCGACGAAACTAAATGACCTTTGAAATGGATCTAAAACAGCAGAAAGGTCCCTCGATCTAGGCAACCTTGACCCAAAGCCAGGACGAAGCTGGGCTTATTAATAGTTTCGATTTTGTTTTTAACGATGAAGGGGGGAACTTAGATTACCTACAAGGGTACATACAAGTTCAATAGCTGAACGCTTTCCCCCTATTCCCCTATAACTAGATCCCCGCAACTGGTAAAGTGTCGGGGGAATATCATGGTTTGGGGTGTAGGCCGCCGTCTCCGACGCCGTCGCCGCCTCCGGACCCTTCAGGCGTTAGCGCAATAACTCTTTAACGTTTCATCCATCGATCTCTGAAATCTTGATCTAAACTTGTCCGTGCTAGCAAAAATTTTCGCGGGATGAGTTCGAATTGGGGTCCACTGCATGTGCTTGCTGCCCTCTATTTGAAGATGCTGAACGAAAAACACAGGTTGTCCGATTTACATGAAGAACCTTGATGGGTGGGGACAAAATTTGATCCCGAAAAACATGGAGGCCATTTTAAGTTCACAGGAGGTCAAATTCGTCGTTTTTTCGAGATTTTTCCTAACTTTTTAAGATTCGAACGAAACTTGGAGGGATGTGGACTACAGTTGGTTCGGAACAACAGGTAGGGATCAAAGGTCCCCAGAGGGTTCAAACTGGATATAAACTTCAAGGTGCGTCTTTCAAACGCGGTAAAACAGACCACATCCCCCGGCGGGGATATACACGGCGGGTTACCCGCTTGCACATGTCTAGTAATTTCTGTTAATGTTTAAGACTCCCTTTTGGCATACGTGCTTTCTGAGGTTTCATATTGTTTGATAGTTTTGGAAACGATTGCTGAGTTCACTGGCATCAAACGTGTGTTCAAATTCAGATGAGCAGTTTTTTGGTTCTTTTTTCGAGGCGAAACCTTTTTGTTCATGCGTTATGTTATTCTCGCATAGGAATCGAATCCATTGATCTAGTCATATGGATACATCGAAAATAATCCATCGAAATTGCTTGAATACCAAATTTCCTTACTGAAAAGCCTCGTATGATGCTGTTATGGACAATTAGTAGTGTCAAACAGTTGGCAGTAGAAAATTATATAGCTATTTTACCCACCCAATGTTTAGCAAAACATTTATCTTTTATGAAATTAGTATTATTAAATTATCACAAAACATCCCTTGGTTAATTTCCGGAGGGTGAGAGATTTTGTCTCGGGGAGGAGGGGGGATTGAGTCGGAACCTAAAAGTGCGCCTCATAAATGAACATTTATGGGTTCATAGACACATTGCTGCTTGCAATATTTGCTAAATAAAAGCTGCTGGAAAACCTCGACTGAACTGCAAAAAAAAGAAAATCAGTTTTTTTTGTAAAACTTTATGGTTTCACTTAGGTCATGGGGAGGGGGGCGGTTCTGACACCAAACCACCCCCCGTGGTTACGCCTTGAATTCCTTGAATATAAGGAATGACTATTAACTACTCCTTAATCTATGATCTCAAATATTTGACCAACGTTTTTTAGCTGGCAAAAACAAATAAACAGTCTCCGATGCAGGACAAAAACGTCAATTTTTTTGAAGTGGTGCCACGCTTAAGAACTGATAATTACAACTAGAGGCGAAAGTGAGAATACGACACATTCTTTTTAACATATAGGCATTTACTTATATAAACTATAATTAATTCAGAGCCATCTCTGGAACATGCAAACTGTTTCTGAATAGCTACAAAATATCATTCAGCTAACAAATCATGAGGGTTGCAGACGGTGTTACTTGCCAATTGGCCAAGTTCTCAAAAACAACAAAAAACAGATCAGTTATTCACTTTACTACCCGTAAATAAAATCCCGAATCGGTTAATGTAATTGCATAAATCAAGGTTGCATCATCAAGGACCACAATTGAGACTGCTACTCTTGAAAGGCTGTCTAGACTTGCATTGGATAATCTAACTGTTTCATCGAAAGTGGAATCTCATTAGCTACATTCTGATTGGTTCATTGCTGAGCCGATTCATATTGTTACCTCCATTCTAGCAGTGCTCTATCAAGTTACTAGGAACTTAAACTAATAGAATAATCTGAAAAAAGTACACTGAAGTGGAGGGGGTGGGGGTTGGGGGAAAAGGGGGGGGGAGTTGTACACAATGGAACATTTCCAAGTAAATAAAAACAACCAACTACAAAAACCATTCGAGCTGATATAACCCTGCATAAAATCAATATTGCTGAACATGAGGCCAGTGGGGTTTGGCATAGTGACAATACGTTCATCGTAATTTCACACCTTTCGCTCTAGATGAAGTCACGTACGAAGGACAAGTCAGGATTTCGTCGCTATGAATATAGAGATCATAGATAAACCACATGCCCTGTCCTTGGCGGTCACTTAGCAAAGAAAATTAATTATTCCTTGATGGTGAAAAGTTCCCATCTGACCAAGTTGCACCTCCAGATTGCACCCTCATGGTCTTGCATTAGATTCATTAGTATATACTTCAATTATGAGGGGAACTATCAGGCGGAGCTGTTATTTGATGACTATATATTGGCAAAGCGTTAGGTCACTTCGATGGCAATAACAGCAAACCATTGAAAATAGGCACTATGTTGCGCAATATTGATTGGTCTTCCTCAATGAAAAAAAGGGGCTGTCTCAGACATCGTATTGCTTCACTTCTAGGACCACCTCTTCGCCGTTTGAAAACGTTCAAACAAATTTACTAGTAGTCTATGATAGTTTCATCACTTTTAATCTGCTCATGATCACGTTTTCTGTGAAAGGTGGATAAATTTTTGCTAGAAATTGCTAATCTCTCCATCAGTGTGAATTGCTGACGTATTAGATGTACACTTGCGGTATTTTAGACAAGAATCTGATCCCCGAGTGTGTATTGATCAAATGGTAAGGAAGTTTCGGAGTTCCGATTCCGGATCAGCACTCTAAGCCCAAGCAGTAATTGCGCGTGGTGTTCGGAATGTGGTTGAGTTGCCAAGGAGCCACTGAGAACTTCCGGATTGATTTATGTTACAAATTTGAACACAAGTGTATATTTTGTCATTCGTTACGAGAATTGGTACTAAACGAAAATAAAATGCTTCATACTAGTCCAACGTATGAAATCCAATATTCTCAAATGGCTATCGATTATGATGCCTCGAAATAAACATCGGAATAAGGTCCTAAGTGGGTTTTAGCAGTTAATTGGGTTAATCTGGTCACCTAATATATCCATCTAAGGCTGTTGGCAGTTGCTAGCGATTGTGTACTGCATTGAACATGTATCCCTAGAAGATTGTTTGTTGTTTATTTTGGTGGTATTACCTCCTGGGTATGCAGTTATGAATAGGACCTTTGTATGGGTATTAGTGTTAGGAATGTTGTTCCTCCATGCTCTGGCAGCTGGCTGATTAGGCTGGGTGGGAGTGGTGATTAATCTTAATCAACCAATGAGGTTCTTTCTTAGGGTATTACGCCATAGTACTGACATTGCTACAGTTATGTATTTGGCATATGTTTGGTGTGGAGAGTGGGGTTCTGGAAAACAATATAGCAGTGCTGACGTTAGCCCTAAGAGGGTGAACATATGTTGTACGGTGTCCTTTTTAGTTTGATGTTAGTTTAGTTTGGTAGTGTACTCTAACATAACTCTTGGTCAAACACCTATCACGGGTATCTAACAAAAGATTACTCTTTCTTCAAAAACAGCAGGCCTGTGGGCATAAGTCGGTTTACCTGCCCTTAATTTTGTCCTACAAAACCACCTTTGTCCAATAGCGGTTTGCGAAGTTCAATTACTGCTAATTTGAGAAAGGGACACTCGCAGAATATGCAAATGCAAATTTTTGATGGGGAGGGAAGCTTCTTGACCTGATAATGTTTACGTGCTGAAGGTGAGAGGTGCCCCTGCCACGGCAGGCGAAAGTAAGGGAGTTTCCAAGATCACTGATGATTGATAAGAGTTTACGTTGATCTCGCCCCTCGTGAATGATGTGTCTGCTCCGAGTGAGAACTCCACAATGACTCACGCCCACATCCCGAGCCTCTGGTTAGATAATGGGAAGGGTTGCCTGGAGATAGGAGATACTCCAGCGAGATATGGGAATATTACATTAGTTGTTCTGCCCCAGCCTAGTTGTCTTTCCTATATATTCGGCTTGCCACGAAGAGCCGAGAAAGTTCTGTTGTAAAATTCTGCCCGCCATTTTCCTGTTTCCTTCGAAACTAGCGTAGTCGGAATTTCGCAGTCAGGTATGTAGGTTTTATGGCGTAGGATGTTGCATTGTTGTGCGTTCAGTTGTGATATAGTTTGTATAACATCTGCTCTTGTCGGTGAGACAAGTTACACTCGTTGCCTAATTCAACGTGAAAAATTAAAGCCGAAAAGGACAATAATAGAAAAATGCATAGACTGTTTCACAGCGGGCTAGGGACAGTCAGTACTGTCAATCACGAGCCCCTTCATATCGTGCCCTTGGACAGCAGAGAAAGCCGTTTCCCTTAATGGGAATGTGTAGATCGACCATCCTGGTTGAAGTTTCCGTTTCTAAAAGTCATTGTGGGTCTTATGAAATATTAAATTTGCAGTAAGAGGGGAAAAAACCCCGCCCTCGTTATCATCTGAACACTAATAAATGCGAGGTTATCGCCGCTCTCATCCACAATCAATCGGCCAGGGTTCTAGATGAGCCTTAGTTGGCTTCCTGAACCGTAGTAATCAAATCAAATAAAATCAAATCAAAAGGATAATGTAAGAATCAGATAAACAACACTTTGAATTTCTACAGCCAAAACCGAAAAGCAACACAGTAGACAACAGGAATGTAATGAAAATAGTTCTGTCTACATAAGATTAACACTCATGTCCCTCATCAGCGCAACTCTCACAGAAAATCCCCGGGAAATTACTACAACACCGACTAAAATGACACCACACTGCCCCAAAGGAACGCATCATGAAATGGGAATCCGAAATACGGCTTTCGCCGTTTGGAAAAGATAGGAACTGGGTATATTGGATAAGCGGCGGGGATGCCAGTGACAGATGGCAAGGATTATGTTTGCCAATAGCAACATATTTTTGAGATGGCAAGTCGATTTTTCAATTGATCAAACCAAAGGGTGCGTTGATCCTCAGCTTCAACTCCAAAAAATTTCTTTCCTTGTGAGATGTGTCGGACCCGGATTACTGCTTTGTTCATGTTACAATTAGGTACGTAAGGGTTTCAGAGGGACAGTCAATGCTCTGTTTGATGTTGTAGACCCTTGGTGACTTGAAAACTTCCGAGAGAGGTTGTGCTGTCATGTCAGCCGCTTCACGGTTTGTAGTTTTCTGCAAGCCAAGTTGAATGTGGTTCATTGTCGCTCACTGCTCGCGATTTTTCGCTGTGACTGTCAGGCTGCTCGTGTATTTACAATGACTGTAGGGTCGGGTAACACGAATTCTAGACGTTCCTGACGCCAGAGTTCGGCCGGACTGTAAGTATAGTAGAAAGAATTGATTTGCTCAATGAACAACAGATCCCCCGTAGGTCCATATCGGGGAAAATCATCCGATTTTAAAACATAGCCATAGTAACAGTAGTGGTTTTCACAAAGATATATTTTACATTGTAGCCGCGGAAACCAATGTCACGAGATGGACAGTCAGCTCAGTGCAGTCAATTCCGTGCCCTTCAAATCGACACGCGAGACAGGCAGGGAATACGTGTACCTGAATTGGACTTTACACGGATCCATTTTGGAAGTAGAAGGGGCCAGGCTTAGGTTCTTGCTATAGAAGACTTGTACCGACCCGTGGGTGATGGAACCATATCTGAATGGTTTTTTCAATTTGAGCTGCTATTTGATTAACGGGATTTGGATCTAAGAACTGGTAGTGGAGAGGATTGACCATAACCGTTTGGCGCTCATGGCCACAACGCAGCAGAACATTTTCTTCCCCAACAGGTTTGCAGACCTACGGATTGCCTCTCGGAATATACACACACACACACACACACATATATATATATATATATATATAGATATATATATATATATTTTATTTTTAATTATCTTTATTTTTTAAATAAATTTAAAAATATAATTTAGAGACGAAAACGTTTCTCCTACAGATTGAATCGAGACACTGAATGCCGTTACCCATATCAGAGGAAGGGAAGAACCAATTGAAGATGAAAGTGTCAACAGTCGCTAGCTAAGATCAGTTTAATGTTTTCGCGACGTCCCTTTTATGAGTTTCTTCTTTAGTATTCAAATAGTCATTAATAGGTGAGCTACTGTGCGGTCGTTACTCTTGCTGTAGGGGGTAGTGTTAACGCGGCTTATATCCTCTCACTCCTCTGTTATAGCACTTCCCCTCCGGATGCTTAGACAACATTCTCTAATCAGTGGTTTGTCATTGTTTCCATGTCATGATTTCAGGCAGCGTGAGGATGCGGAAACATCTGCGTTTGGGGGTTGGGATACCTCAAATAATCACACCATTGATATACATAGTCAGCAAGTCTGATAACATTTAATTACTAACTTGAGTTGGAGAACCACTAAGAAAGTTAATTACCGGAAGCGTATGTTGAACCACACCAGTATCATGTATTAGGCAAAGAAGGAATTGAACCGAAAAACTGACGAACAGTTGGTGCCAGAGCTACATGGACACGTCGTCCACGCTGCTCAATATACTGTAGGACTCCTGTATATTGCTGCCAGGTTTACAGCGGCCCTTTTGTCTTGATACGGGGCCGCCGCCGAAGAGGATAAAGAGTTTCACACTTCTGCTCCAGCATGTGGTTTCGTAAGGGCCATATGTCGGCTTCTCGTCTCCATAAATTTTCCGTCTGAATTTTAATAGCTGTTCACCAGGTGATTTGATCGTGTAGTTAATCGCCTGGCCTTGGTGCCCCGGCAGACTCATCTGAATATTTTACAATTTTGTAGTTTTGTTCAACACTTCTTCAAGGGGCCCTATACACTGTCAGGCTGTAACTCTGATCCGTATATTTCGACACACACACGCCTGCCACTATTATGTGGCAGGTCAGCTGGTTGAATGTGTTCGACATTCATTTATGATCTGCATTTAGAGTAATCCATAATCTTATGATGGAATCATTTCTTTCTATAGACCATTCTGTCGTCTATTGGTAGTGACTGAAACATCGGTCCTTTTGGCCCAGAGATATAGGCATCCCCACTGAATCCCCAGGCCCCATTTCCCAATCCTCCTCACAGCCTAGACCTGGCATCCCTGAACGCTCCAGAAATTCTAATTGTCCTCCTGTAGAGCTTTCGGCATTCCTCGGGGAAACTATACCGTCTGTGTTAAACTATGGGATGTTGCCTCCTGAGTGGAAACGTGCCCATGTTCGCCCCGTTATTAAGAAGAGTGACGATCCACCCTACTACTACTACTAACTACAAGGCCGATTGCCATCACCTCAGTCTTCTGGAAACCATAATTACATCCGTGCAGATCTTGACTTTTTGAAATTTCATCCTCCTATTATGACCATCAATCTTGACCCATTGACTCGGTGAAGTTGATATTGCAAAAAAACCCTAGATAGTGTAATTGGCCATCTGGCCTTCCTGCCAGACTACCGGCCATTTGTTTTCTGCCCCAACCTCATCTAATCGGTCGCAAACTATATCTATCTTTCCCCTCTACCGTTACTCCATGGCCGATGCTCCACCGAAATTTCAGAGAGCTGTCCCTCTCTTGCTATGAACAGATGAGAGTTACCCGCTCGTGTTCAGCTGTTCTTTCGCTTGCGACTCCTTCGTCGCCGAATCGAGCTGTTACTCTCTAGCTAGCTCTTCAAAGTTGAATAACACGTAGCCTAACCAGTTTAGTACAGTACCTTTATACATATTACCTGGTCTTGTTAGGCAATAACGTGCAGTGTGCGAGCTCGGGAATGCCGTTTATAATCTCTATGGCGGGATGAGGGACTTTTATTAGGCTAGGATACCACTAGAATTAGCATTTTTCACTGACATGGCTTGGCACTTTACAAATCTGCGATAGGTGTTGTATCTCCAGGCTGTTCCAAGGACAAGCTGTTACAAGAAGTTTTGATATCGTTACAGAATATGGCAAGGGCATTAGGGGTGACTGCGTTCCCCTTTGGTTTTGTTCGTGTGCTGGACTTTTTATCCAGGTTTCCGTTTCAAATGGACTGCACAGAGGCTGGGGAAGGAGCCAGACTGCGTCTAAGAACAAGGAAATCTGTTAGAAAACCCATACTTCGGCGAAAGATATTTTTTAAAACTTTTACATCAATCCTGGCGTTCTGACGCCAAGTTTCCTTCACTGCGTTTACATCAGGCGGAACTGTGACTAAACATTTTTCCTACGTTGCATAATTCCAATTGAAGAAGCCGTTCTTAGCAGCTGTCTGCCTGTCCTGTATGTTGTATTTCAATTTTCTCGGGTGTTACATTGTTACACAGTGTCATATCATGAAGAGGTCTGGTCGTCAAAAGGTATCTGTATGTCGTGTGTAGGAACCACTATTGGATAATATGTTATTTCCATTGACATTCCAAATATTCGCACATGGTAAATAATACTGCTTGTCTAATCAATACGTACCTCTAATAATCTAAAGTATTAAATGCCTATATCTAATTGCCGAAAACTATTTTTTTGTCAGATTCTACTCAAATTGGCTATACATCCCTACATGTGAGGAATACGGAAGACGGAGCACATACAGAGTATGTTTATGATTAATATTACAGGGAATCGTGGGAGCAAGGAACACTTCTCAGCGTCCGGGACGATAATGTAGAATTGGAGGACACGTACCGATTAGTAATTACAAGGGAAGGTTATACAGCTCAATCATCTTCTGCAAATTACTGTCTTACAGAGTGGAGACATTGCGAAATATGCACGTGCTAATATTGTCACAGGAAACGGAGCCTACTATTTTGAAGTGACGCTCGCTATCTGTTGGGGGAAACAGATACTGATTTCGTATCATCATGTAATATTAGTGTCATAGAGATATCAATATACTGCCCGAGGCTGACCGATTTGTGTGAAGTGATAAAGTAAAATGATCGGAGTCACAGTATGAGAAGGTTAGGCTACCTCGCAACGCGATAACAGAACAATATATGGTTCCGCTAGCTGTTGCAGGGAATTCGTAGAGCAAGGATAAGGGAATATATATATATATATATATAATATATATATAATATATATATATATATTATATATATATATATATATTATATATATATTTGTGTGTACATAACATGAAAATACGGCACATAAAGAATAAAAGAAACAAAATTAACACGTTAGAACAATAAAACTGTGGGTGAAACAATCACAAGGTTATGGAACTGACAGGAGAACAGTGGAAATAACACCGCAAGCAGGCGAGGCAAGATGAACACTAGCGATCATCGTTCCGATTCTCATACACTGTGGGACGGATGAGGAGGTGTGACGGTTGGTTTTGGCCGTCGACAGCCTCATAGGCCTGCCCGAGGAATCACTGCATTCTGAAAGTGTTCAGGTAATGGGTGATCAGCATCATCCAAACACGTGAGTATAAAAAAGTATAAGACAAATACAACAAAATACGTTCATAGTGCCTTCTGGAATTTATCCGGTGTGGCATCAACAAGGACCATACCAGGGAGGGGGGTTATCCAGTACTACCCATAGGTATGTATTACCGTAGACGGACAAAGACTTGGTGAACCCGACCATCACGGAGATGTATTGACATTTTCTTCGTTTCGTAAACATCAAGAACCAGGAGGGAAAATTGTTGTTCTCTATAGTATCGGATTTGCTCAATATAATGAGCAATGTGCTAAACGTTGTTCTAGCACATTAATCAGGTATCTTCCAACTAGACATCCAAATCAATATGTTTCCCTAGTCATTAGTACTTATTCAGGTATCTTCCAACTGGACATCCAATTCAATATATTTCCCTATACCACAGAAATTATAACAGAGAGTACAATGCCTCTATTGCATAACGACCACCACTAAATTTAGGGCTTATAGTACATTGAGTGACTGATCGAAACAAGCAGCTTACAAATAGCTGTTTCAACTTACATGATGACAAGACTTCAATTTGCAGTGGTCCCATGAGTGTTTTGTGTTCATAAAATCATTGACTGTGTAAATTAACAATTCAAGGAATCTGACCGTTTTCAGAAGGAAGCAAATCCCATATGAGGAGCCCAGCTTCTTTTTTTGTTTTGATTTACCCACCGAGAATCGAATCTATTCAAGGGCCGGCAAGGATCCAGACCTGGATGTACACTTCCCTTTTTTCCAGCTGCGGAACCTTCAAAGGGTTACACGGAATGAGGCAAGCCTCTGTGGCGGTACCTTTAAGTGGGGGCAGGGGTAATCACGCACAGACGGCAACTTGCGAATTGCCCACCCCTCGTTTGTCCCTGCCTCGATGTCTTGCGCTGAGGCCCAGCGAGAAGACAACATTATACCATTATTAAAGTCTTTGGTATGGCCCGACCGGGATGCGAACCCTGATTTCGGCGGGTGAACATCGACATTCACTAACTGTACCACCACTCGGTACTGTACTCACTGGCTTCCTGTCTATGACTATTAACTCTTTAAGCAGTCATTTTCTAAGAAGACAGTCATCAGCTACTGCTTTCAAGTTCAATAGTGAGAAACATCAAGGGATCCGTGCAGTTTTCCAGAGTCAGGGAAGCCAATACATGTCATGTGGAAAAACCTAAGCTGCTTCAGCAGTGATATCACTTATAGCTGTCCTCGAGACGTAACTAGACCATGCCTAAGCCATTTGGAGAGTCTGTTTATACTATAGGCCGAGATTAGTGGGGGTGACAAAGTTGTGGATTATAACAATCCCCGATATATGGGCCTACTGGAAACGCATGGTTACTAAACAAAGTGGTTAATTTACTGCATTTATGTAGAGCCGAAACGCTCGATTGATGTAAAAATCGTATTTAGCTTGCTCAATATCCATACTATTTATCTACAAGGACAATAAACCAAACCCCAGTATTACCCATGCGTGACATTTGACTTGATATCGCTGATTTCAGGCGCGGGTACAAGTTTCACCAAAAATGGAGGGGTGGGCTGCTATACATGTTTGTGAATCGAGTGCAACAGACCAATCCCTGTGTGTGCGAAGCGCACATCACGAGCGTGTGGCGCGAAGTTCCTTCGACGGGAGTCCAGGGGACGCCCTATGCCCTGAAAGTTGTAGGATTTCAGATGGCCGCTCTAGTGGCAATCTGGAAACATATCATCGTGATTTTGGTTGGCAGGATTCAAAAAATTATCACCACGTTTCATATAATTCTGTGCATCTAAAACATACGCCCTTATGATGTAGCGCGGGATACTTCTGTGCTGCCACACCACAGAGTCCACTGACCCATGTATGGGAGGGGGGGGGGGGGCGCATCAGAAGATCAAAGGTGAGTACTTAAGGTGTGAAATCGATCTCCACCCTTCTACTGAATGCGATCAATTTGACAATGTTTTATGACATTGTACCTATTGTTTTGAATGACTGAAGTCAATGACACTGCGCCGACATATTTCGGTCTACTCATCTGTGTGGATAACAGTATGCCGGGTCTGTGCAATTGAATCATACCGAGGTGCACCGAAGCTTCTACTATACCACTAGAGGGAAGAAGGTAGCTGTGTCGGATGTTACCCCCATTTCAAATGAAAAACACTGGTTCTCGTTCCCTCCACATGATTCATAACCATCAATGTATATACATTTACATCATTAACATAATTAGGGACAAGTATATGACACATAATCCTCGTTGGAACAGACGCCTGACAACATCTGATAATCGTGACGAACCCAGTGGCGAACCGCTTCCCAAAACAGTTCCGGAAACTTCTCATCTTGTATCAAAATATCACACTCGCTGTCCGTGGGGACACTTATTATCCCATACCCTCATCTCATTTGCCAACAACGCAGCTAGCTGAGCTCAGACCACGTAAATGTATCATAACCACATTTTATTCAAGAAGAACAGTGATAGGCGCTACCAAAATGTAAAAAAAACTCTTCTTCAGTCATCGCGAATCAGAACATGGATCATTATGTATAATTGGGTTGATGATATCACAAGCTATCTATTATTTGAGGAGGGAAATCATGCGTGACACAGATATGCAATAATGACGTTCAACACATTGGATACAGGGTACAGTCTGTGGGGAAAGTAGACCCATGCGTCCAAAATAAAGCAACTGGAAATCACTTTAATTTTCGAGCGCATCCAAATAAGTCCAATATGAAGTCGACCCTCCGTGCCGTCAGGTCATCCATACATTCATCCTACATCATGGAGCCGCCAGATAAAGCTTTGACCACAGTCAACTGATGATGATGCGTCGCGGCTACGACATGGTATTAAAACGAGCCCGACTATAGTGTATTAGAATTTATTAAAACACGGATAGATAGACCTAAATGGATGACTGGCAACATCATAAGCCTGTAGCGATGTATTTCCCAGGGGGATCACTGGCGAGGCTCTTTCAGTGCCTAGCCGGAATTCAGTATTGGGCCTACCTATACCCAGCTAAACGCGTTCTGGAAACTAATCACACGTTATATTGCGACAAAATTTGCTAAACAGAGTATGTCAGCGTGGCCCAAAATTGTCTATGCCGAGGTACGATACAGTAAGGTGGATGGATATTCCTCAGGAAAGACGTACAACCCTTACAACGCACAGGTATCCTACTTGCACGTCAGCGGAATTACGAAGACGCATTAACTGTAAAATACGACGTATTCTGGGCAGGCCCGTGGCAAACAAAAGGGGGGGGTGGGTTTTTATATGTTTTTCTTACCAACTATGGCCTTAATCAATTCTCCTGCAATAAGCCAGTCGTAGTTCTAAGTGCGCATGTCCCCCGAACATTCGCAACCAATTCCTCCATGTTTCGGGATGTTATTGTTGATAAGTATGGGGGAAACTGTAAAGTTGTGTGATGGCAGGATTCCTAATGTTCGGCAGGGTGTCTTCGAAAAACCTGCACACTGGACATCAGGGTAGAACTGCAGTTATTCCCCTATGGAAATATTGCATTATTTCTCATTAACTGTATTCTCGAACTGGCTTAATTTGGAGCAATTTTCGCCTGCTTTTCGGAGTCGTTGCTATGTCCGTTTGCATCAGTTGATAGCGGATTTGGCACAAGAACCATATGGAGTTGACATCAGCAAAGGTGTACTCGGCCGTCGTATTGCAAAGAATCATGGAATGAATAATCTAAACCAGTACAAACTAGAGGGTATAACGAGTTGACCATTCACCGAACGATTCACAAAAATGGGGACTGACATGTGAAAAATTGCATATCTGCTGCGAATAGAGGGCTGACGCAACACCCCCCCCCCCCCCTGCCCCTTTGGTTCCGCGCCTGACAAACTGTAGATTATAGTACACTATTTTTTCTTTTCTTTTAGGTTAGGGAGAAATTATGTCGTATATGCTACGGGATTAATGAGCTGTATAATCCAATGCTGATGTGGCATTTTAGCATGAATCGTTGTTTTTTTTTATTAGAATATCCTCAAGATTACCAGTGACTCTGTTGCCCAAGTGAAGTTAGAAGGCATGATCGGATGTTGCAGGCTTTACCGATACCTAAGGCCTTCACAGGGTTGACAATACACTATGTCTGATCCATGCAAACAGTTATATGTCATATGTGGAATGCTGTCTGCCACGAGAGACGACTTCATAGTAGGCTATGCTCACCAAGTGACACCCCAGATGACATTATTATTTAGGTTGATGATGTGGGTGGATGTGGTGAATGAATCGTGTTCACATTCATTCATTAACATAAGTTTTAATCCATGTGATATTTCCATAAACTGGATTCATTTTGATGTAGAAACAAATAGAAATCGATAAGTCAAATTACTAAACAATGCCCCCACGGCCATGTAATTAATACTGCCACTTTTTAATCAGGCAGTTCGAGAGTATGTATATATTTGTGATTTCGTGAGTTAACAGCGAACATATAGTTTGGTGCTTCTAGCGGTGATCTCCAGTGTCGAATGGTTGAGGTCAGCGGTCAGATGAGATTGGAGAGGAGGAAAAGAGAGAACTGCCGTTGTTATAAAACAGTCTCAGTCAGACCATATAGTCAGAAAAATTATCATGATGCTGCATATGGTTAACAAAGTGGGATAGGATATTGAATTATTACTTGAGAAATTTAATCACAGAAGGAAAAACGTTAGTGAAATCGGGGGCATTGGAACTCCCGAAAGTGCTGAAAACTTACGAAGTTGGTCATGATTGATGCAAGATTTACCGCAGCCGGTGATATATGTATACGTAATTGATGGTCAAGTACAAGTGGAGCAACATATTTGTATGGCTGGGCCATGTTTGTACTGTAGGGAGTGGAATATTGTGAGAAGGGAGCGTCCAGTCCGTGGCGGAATATTTGTATATAGGTTCGCCATGTTCTGTGGGCATTACTCTCGTTAACCGTGGTGCAGGTAAATGTTATTGCTATTTTTCGAAAGCCGGTTTTGGAAATTTTTCTACATAGAGGGAACCAATCATGGCCAACTGTTAGACGTTATTCTTAGCGCCGCCAGGTTAGAACGCATAGTTATGGCAATGGTGAGGTGGTCGACACGCCAAAATGAGTGTCCTACGACGTGTTGTGATTGACAAGAAACGAGAGAATAAGCCTCGAACGCGCATTCATTGAACGATGATTACTAACAGATATTAATTACCTGTATAATTCTGAAGGACCGTAATGAAATGTAATGAACGATACATATTGTTCGCATATAAATCATGTAATCTATTGAATTAAATACGTCTTAACCTGTTGCAATGCGCACCTTTTTACCGTTGCGCGAAAACAGCAAAACATCGTCGCCTGTACGAGTAATCCTATAGAGTTTCAGAAACTATGCTGTTATCAAAAACACTTTTCAGGGTCCATCCAGGATTGATCGAAAACTAATAGTGAATAGTTGAAGTTGAAAGCTTATATAGAGAAAATTCATGCCCCCTTTCTAACGCGAACTCAATATATAGATTATATCTACTCGAAAATGCGTAATTGACAGCAGTTTGGAGAAAAAGTGCCTAAATTTTGACAGTTTAATGTAAGTTGTAATGATTCTTTCGTCGACATAAATACTGTAGCTGTACAGTAGACATCGTACAGCACAAATAGGAGGATGTATGTATCACATCATTGTAACCGTGTATGTACACCGTAGTGATAGCTAACAGTACTCGCTGGTATGTATCAATCACCGAGATGTATTGTTCGACTAAAAGATTCGCTCATGAACAAATTATGCTTGCCCTAGTTTTGGTGTAGGAAACCTTTTAAAAAATCATGTTTCAACTCGCTGCAGTTTTAGGTGTCCCAAACACTTGTTGATTTGACATCCTAAGCCCGATGTAACCAAATACAGCATCAGTTGCGTTGAGAGAACGGATCGAGCAGCAATTCAAAGTGGCGCTCTAAGCCAATCACGCCTAGCCAGCTGTGACGCTACTGGGATTGTTGGAAAACTGATAATGCAACAGAAATACAGATCCAATACTCAGCGCAAAACGAAAATTGAGGCGATGACCGCTGCCGCTATGACACAAGCAAGAGCGCCAGGAGATGGCATTTCGAAAGGGCCTAACTTAACAGTATAGTCAGCCAAACCGAAAACTTTGATGGAGAACAAAAAATTGAGAAGTACACGGCTTTTCTTCTTGGGGTTGGACCACACCAGATACCTAAAGCATCAGATCGGAATGGAAACTTAATTTCAATGGAAGGGCTTGCAGTCGAGTTGTGAATGCAAAATTTACATACTAGAAACGTGTGATTTCATCCGTATAGGAGAGCTGGATTAGAACGGACATTGGCAAATTGTCAGAGAAATCGTCAATTCATTCGAGTCGATGGGTAGCGGGTACGACCTGGACTAGTTCCAGTGGAACGCGGAGAAACAAAATAGAGAAGCTTAGATTGTTTTCTCTGAAATAAATGGCTGTTGCTAATTCTCATAGGATGCCACATCAAAAATTTTCAAAACAGGGAACATTCTAAGACTATGAGGCAAAACAATTCACCCGAGTGAACCCACGATCTTTGATATAAACGGTTTCCCGAATGTTTCCAACTTCACTATTCGATAGAAAAGGGACAAAAAACCATTTTATTTCTTTCTCTTGGTTTGTTTTTTCCACTAAAATGTTTCGTTACTTTATCAAAACTGTTGTCCGATAATGCGATGTGTTTGTCGGAGGGCTTTGTAATGCATAGGTTGCACGTTTTCTCGTCAACGTCGTTTTATTATCCAATTGTTGATAATGACGGGTTAAGCAATGAAACATGTTGCCATTACGTGTAATTACCCTTCACATTGTGGTTACGCAACGGAGGGTGCATTATTCGTATTATTGTGCCTGTGAAGGGACGGCAGCTTTGAACTGTTGAGTTAGTACGGATCAGGTTCTGTTTTTCTTTATCGGGCCTTGTATTGTCCAAACAAGTCCTTTTGGTGGACCCCTGTAGTGAAAAACAAACTTTCACGGTGCTAGGTTTTATTTCCGATATTGCGCTGCCAAAAGAAAAAAAAAAAATGCTTCGAAAAAACTTTCAACTCTTCATTTGCGAGTTGATCGCCTTAGAAGTTGTTTGTTGGTTCGTTACAGTACGTGTTCCTTTTTGATCCTTTGCCAGCGGCAAGAGGAATCTATGTAATTCAAGTTTGTGGCCGGGATGTGTGTGTGTGTTGTGTGTGGCGTCTTGTGGGTGTGTGGCTGTGACACCCCTTGTCAGCACGATATCTAACGACCCCAAACCGGTACCAACTTAAAAATTACGGTTATGTGGGTGGGACCCATATGGGGAGGAAGACCCTTTGTTTTTGGGGGCAGGTCAAAAGTTATCTAAAAGGGTCATGAGAGGGACCAAAGGTCAAAAGCTTGTCAGCACGATATCTAACGAATGCAAAAGTTCTTCTATCAAGTTGGGAACTGGGTATGTGGGTAGTCTACGCATGTGTGGTGAGGGATTGAAGCCTATTTTTTTTTTTGGTGACAGGTCAAGGTTCATTTCAACGGGTCATATTAGAGCGATTCCCTCATGTTATTCTCGACAATGGACACATTTAGGGGGCCGGCCTAATTGAAAGTTTTGTTCGTGTCCGCGAAAACCTTACTTTCCTGATTTGACTTACTTTTGGACCTCCTTTGAACCTTTTGACCGTGTCTTGACCCTTTTGGACCCCGCTGGTTTGGACCTCAAGTGCAATTTTTTGTGCATTTTGAACCCAGATTTCTTTGTTGAGACAAACAAAAAGTTTAATTACACACCATTCGTACAATACTGTTTTCCTATCACAGGATAAGTCTGTTATGGACCTCTCTGAAATGTTGAGGAGCTGAAGCAACTATTGATATTAGACAATTTGACGATCTTTATGTATCTCCACAATGGAACATTTTAGGGGGCCGGCTAATTGAAAGTTTTTGTTCGTCCTCAGCAAAACTAACAATTGATGACCTCCTACTGCTTTGACCTTCATTTGACCTTTTGCCCGTTTGTTTGACCCTTTGACCTGGTGACCGCACGTGCTAATTTTTTGTGAGACCAGATTTACTCGTTGAGGACAACCAAAAAAGTTAATTACATAACTACCATTTTACACTACTCCTATCACAGGCTTCGTAGGTTATTGGACCTCTTTTGATTGAAGTGAGGATTGCCTGCAGCACCACTTGGACTATAGCACAAATTTGACGTTTGGCAGTGGCATATTGGAAATGAAGCATCAAGAGAACATTTTAAGAGGGCCGGCCTAATTGAAAGTTTCGTTCGTCTAGTTGTGAATATCTGGTGACCTACTTTTTGACCTTCATTTGACCTCTTTGACTTGTTTGACCTGAACCTGGTGACCGCAAGTGCTATATTTTTGGTGATTGACCAGATTCCCTCTTGTGAGGACAAACAAAAATTTAATTCTGACACGACCATTCTTACAATACTTCGCTCACAGGCTATCGTATGTAGGGACCTTCTTCGAATGTTTTTTGAGACGCCTGAAGCCACCCATTGACTGTACGGGGACAAATTGAGTTTTTGGCATTGGCCTATTTGGAAAGAAGCATCGTAGGGGATGTTGCGCAGATGGAAAGTTTTGTTGTTGCGGCAAAATACAGCTGGTGACCTACTTGACCTATTTCACTTTGTTGACCCTTTTGACCTTGACTGCTATGTTCAAGTGCTAATTTTGGTGCATTGACCAGATTCCTCTTGTTGGGCAAAAACAAAAAAGTTGACTTTACCCTTTTACACCATTCTTACAATTACTTTTCCGATCACCGGGCTATCGTATTGTTAGGGACCTCTATGAAAGGTTGAAAGGACTGCTTGAAGCACCACTTGACTATAGACAACTTTGACGTTTGGCAGGCTATTGGAAACGGACGCATCGTTTTCGAGGGGGATGTTTTGCAATGGACAAGTTTTGTCGTTTCGGCAAACAATTGCATGTCTCCAGTCACCCTTTTTGTGGTTTGTTGGTTGCTGGGACTGATTACATGTAGCGCTCCCACTTGTTCTACCTTTTGGGGAAAAGCTCCTTGAAAAGTCAGTGGGCTTTTCACAATTACTGGGAGGGGGGGTATGTTCCACTAGTTCACCTGGGGAGTGTCGCCCACAGATTAAACAGATAAATATAGGGGGTGCCCCTGTGTACCTTGGGGAGGTCTGCCAACCCCCCACCCCACGGGGACAGAGGGGATTATAGAAGTATTAAGCGGGATTGTGTCCCAACATCTCTTCCTATTCACTTTTCCAAATATTCGGAGGGGTGCATGGTCCACTGGTTACCCCGGGATTCTCGCCCCAGGACAATAAGGGGCTTGCCCAACCCCCCCTTTTTTTTGTTTGTGTTTTTTTTGTTTTCCTTCTGGGCAGGTAGCCAACCCCCCCTTCCCTCGGACAGAGGATTTATAAGAGTATTAAAGCGGGATTGTTCCCCAACATTCTTCTCTCCCATAGGGAGGTCCCTAGATAACTAGGGCCCTGGACATCTACCCACGTGTAAACTGCCCCCCCCCCCATTCCCCCTTCCATCATGAGCACTTGGACTGGGTACAGTTGGGCAGGTTGCCAACCCCCCTCCCTCGGACATAGGATTATAGAGTTAGAAAAGCGGGATTTTGTCCAACTCTTCCTCCCTTTCCCATATGGAGGTCGTTTTAGATAAACAGGGACCCGGGAACACCTTACCAGTTTTGTTACATGCCCCCCCCCCCCTTCCCCTCCATAGTTGAAGAACTTGGAATGGTGAACAGGAGATCACTTCTGTTTCACAGCCTCCGTTGGTGGCCGCCACAGGGTCAGAGCTGGGGTTTCTGGTGGTTTCCACCCCCCCCCCTGCCTGGGTCCAGTTTTCAGGAAGAGAAAACATGTCTCTTTTGTGGTCTGTTGGGAGCCAAGAGTATGGGGTTCGTCAGGGTGTTAGGTGGGCTTGGAATTTGGTCCCTCCATACATGAAATCCTGTGCACTTTACAGGGCAAAATTTGCCATATGTTGCGGTGATATGGCGAGGTGTGGATAATTCCATCTCTTTGGATGTGATGTCCCCCGTCGGGGGGGGGGGGGGGAAGTTGGGTATAAATTGAAAAAGTTGCTTGTTCCTGAAATAGTCAGTACCACATATAAGTTGATGGTAGGCACATTTAATTGATATTTCCAGGGGGGAGTAAATTTTTTTCCCTCTTTGCTTTTTTTCCTGTAAATGGACCTTCGTACTTTCCTTCCTAAGCATAGATTACTACTGGTGGTCTGTGATTCAATACCACTGCATTTGATGAGTCATGGCTTACCTAAGTTTTGTTTTTACCTCCATAGGTCTAGGGCTAATTGTTCAAATTTTACGTTGCCCCTGGTTCACATTAATCATTGTTGTAATGCCAAAAAGAACTGCCAAGGTCCATTCTTTGAAACCTGTGGCCATTGTAGAGGGCTGCTACAATGTGTTCTGTAGATGTTGTGCCGCTATGGGGGCTAGCCAAGTTCATATTTTGAGACTGCCGCATTACAGGCGTTGTTACTGATAGGATATACACTTGGTTTTACAGCTTTGAAAGCCATCATTGTTGCTATGTGGAACAAGTTTTAAATGTTTACGGTGTGTGAATAGCATTAAACCTAACCGGGGAATTTGCACGTGAAAAACCTGTGCATCCTTGGTGAGTTTTGTATGATTATTAAGTTTCATTTCTGTGGCATTACACAAGTAACTACAGGTTGGTGGGCATTCCGGTTCTTCTAAGTTGTTGAATAAGTGAATTAGGTGGTACATCAGTTACATTGTGATGTGCTTTCTTAAAGCTTGCATTACAATGGAGAGTAGCTGGTTAATCCATTGTTTTTTTTAATTATATTATATTCTATTGTGTTGTATTGAAAGACTTGTTCAGAACTGTTAAAAAAATAAATAATTTGAAAATTTATTATTGAGCGCAATATTCTGTGGCCAAAGGACACCAAGGCGTCACAACGCAAAAACAACAAATTACTTAAAAACGCAGCAGAGCAAAAGAGAGAAGTGTTCCGATCTGTTTTAAAAACTTCAAGAGATGGACAGCGCTGGAGATCAGCAGGCAGTACCATTCCATTAGTTCGGGGGGGGCAGCATTTCCGAAAGCTTGCTGCAACCATGTTGGATCAAACAGTTGATTTTTGTCAAATTACTGTGCATTTCAAGTTTGCAATTTAGGGATGTAAATTATTTAGGCAGGTGCTATATCTAACACCACTTATAGTTAGTACTGATTTGTTACTTCGGGCTGTGAATAGTAACTTCGCTACGGGTTATCTATTACCATGACCAGTCCTCAGACCCTTGTTTGGGCAAATTAAAATTTCTTTTAGGCTTTACTGGTATGTTCCGTTTGACAACACCACGTTTAGTATGTTGTTAATTCCGGCTGTAATATAACCATAAGGTCGGATTATCTTACCATTGGACAGCTCATTCGGAACCTTTTTTTTTTTGGCGAATTCAAAATTCTTGCAGTTTGTTAATTCCCCCAAAATTAATGTTGAATTGACCTCGGGTGAATGAAAATTTGGATTATCGCCCAGTTACTTGGGGACCAACAAATACCCCCACCCACAAAGTTTTCATTATATCCCACAAAGTTGGAAAATTTTTTAAAAATATTTTTGCATGGACGATTAAGTGAAATATTATTAAGATTTCATCTCTACTCTGGAACCAATTGTCCAAGAAATGTATCTTGGGATTTAGGAAAAATTACTCTTTGAATAAGACGGGATGCAAAAAGCATCTGTAGAAGTGGTGTTATAATTAATTACAGGAACCCTTTTAAAGTGAAAATACAAGTTTTATGGGTTTGAGTCCTTTGTTTGAGTCTTATGTTTAACCATTTTACAGTTACAGCAATTCGGCAACTTACAGTTGAAAGGTGATTCAATGCCATAGGAAAGCTTCGGAAACAAAAATAATTAATAGTCATTTTTTTTTTGTGCCCCCCCTGTAAGTTATTTTGGGTTAATAACCGGCTGAGAACACTGGTAAAGGTAATTAGGACAATGGCGGGCGGCTTACTCTAGACACCAACGTGTATATTTTCCCCACATCTTGAAACATTCGGGGAAAACGACATCCCTCCCACCAAGGTTAGGGGTAGAAACCTGGCCATAGTTTGAAATTTAAATCACCCAACATAACTTTAATTTGCCTTGAATCTTACCGCCATTTTGCTAGTTGGGCCCAGAAAAAAATTTTTAACCCCCCCACCCACGAAGTTTCATTAAATTCCTTGAAGTTTGCAAAAAATAAGCCACCCACAATTTTGGACCTCCGGGACCTTGAAATCACTGGCGATGTTATTCAGGACCAACTAATACCCCCACCACCAAAGTCTCGTGTTTTAATCAACAAACGTTGTTGGAAACTAACGCAAATTTTGACCTTGGTGAGACCTTTTGACAATACCGCCACGTTATTCGGAACCAACTTTAATTGTTACCCCCCCCCCACCCACAAGTGTCGCTAAAAATCCAATAACAAATTTCTGAAAATTAACGCAAATTTGACCTTTGGTGGACCTTGAAACATTTACGAACCATTGTTTTCCGGCACCACTTGTTTACACCTAACCCCCACCATGTGCGTTTTTGTTAAATCGGACAACATTGAAGATTTTGTGCAAATTATGCAAATTAGGCGGGGCCTACCCACAGCAATGCAGTGGTCAACCACTTTGGAAAAAACAAGTGGGAAGCGGGTATGCGAAGGTATACAGTGTGCCAATTCAGGTCAGCGGACTTGCGTTTTTTCAAGGAGGTATTGCCAAACCGTGACAAAAATAAAAACGCAAAGAATCTGCGATTGCTCGCACCTTCAGTTGAGGTTGGGAGGGCCGCCCACTTTTGTCGAAATTCATGCCACGATTGTTAATGGCGGACATGTGTGCCAAACCCTGTGTTAAATCGGACATTGCTTTAGGAGAGCTTAAACACAAAAATTTTCCTGGAGGCGGACGCGGACGCAAAAACAGGCGGAGTTGACGGCGGAAAGGCCAAAACCATAATATTCTGCCTAAGTGGGATACAATTAGGCTAATTATGGCTTTTCTAGGCATGGAATGTTTTACCTATTTTATGAGTAGAATTTTCTTACCTGGTTGCAACCCCCGAATATTGTGATCCGTAGATATATCAGAGTTCAACCGATTGAGTTCATTGGCCCTGGGTAGGTTCTTTATGACTATACCTGTTATAAGCTTTGCAAGGTTAACATGAGCAAACCAAGTAAAATAGTTAAGTTTGTGTCCTAGTCAGGAAGACCACCTTGACCCAAGGATCCAAGACTATGGCAAAACAGTTACCCACATCGGGCAGCACGATGACAGGGGGGAGGGCAGCACCTTTACACAACCCCCCACCCCCCTCCCTCTTCATTTTAAGGAACCATGGCCTCACTATACCTGATGGACCAACATCCGCATTTTCCACCTCTTCCTTTTCCTCTCTGATAAAAGTTGAAAACTCAATTTTGTAAGTGAAGTGGTCACGGTGGTGCAGATAAGTGGACATATATCCTGAGGAGAGAAAAAGTTTTTTGCGGACTGGGAAGTGGTGTTCCAACAATGGTGTCCCGTCCTGTAAGGTTTCTTGCTTTCCTGCTGTTTGTGTAGGTTACCATTGTATTCTTACAGTTCTCTCCCCCACGTGCGGGATTTTATTGATAATTGGAATGCTTGGTTTGAGGAGTAAAATTGCTGCACCTCAGCGGACCATTGACTACCATAGTTACCTCGAAGGGCTGGGGAGTACAAGGAGGGACATGTAAATGCTGAAAAGGGGGAAAAGTTGTGGATTTCGATCCCAGACCATAGACAAACAAAATTTTCCATATGATAACCCTTGAAAATAAGTTTGTGGCCAGAACGCGATGAAAGGGTTTCCAATGATGACCTCAAATGACCCTTGTACCTGGAACAACACAACAATACGCGTTCATCTCATATGATAACCAACAACTCAGTGGAACTATGTTAAGAATTGTCAGTGCCCAACTCTAAATTCATCCACATTCAGTGTTTTTTGTTTTAGACTGTCTTGACTTCCACATTTGTTGAGTTAGCTTGTGATGGAGGTATCGTAGTTATGGCAGCTGCAATTGACCTTTTGTTTGTCTTACAAGAAGCATCCGCCGCAATCAAAAAATTCAACACACTCACGTTCACCAGCGTCTCAAAGGTCAGGTGAGGTCGGAGGTTCGACGTCAAGAGGTCAATCTAGGTCAAAGTTGGTCACCAGAGGTATTTCGGCGTACGACAAACAAAACTTCTTATTGTGACAATCACCAAAACGTTTCGGGTCAAGATGTATGACGATTGGCCAAATTTATTCACATTTCAGTAATTTAGGAGATTTGACCTTTCACTTCGGTGGAGATAGCCTAGTCATAGGAGTAGTATCCAAGATATGGTAGTGATCTTGTAATTGACTTTTTGTTTCGTCTTCTTAACAAGACGCCACACTGACCATTGCAAAAAAATGTAGCACTCCCCGTCCCTAGGTAAGAGGTCAAAGGAGGTTCAAAAAGGTCAAGTAAGGTCAAAGTAGGTCACCAGAATGTATTCACCAGACGAACAAATACTTTGCATTGCGACAGTCCTCCAAAATGTTACGTTGCGGAGATATATGACGATTGCAATATGGTGACCCCTGATGACCTTGACCTGACGAGAAAAATAATAGGCATCATCCTCACCATACATGCGAACCACACACTCAAATTGAACTTGATAGATGTTCGCGCTTCGTTTAGAGATAGTGCACTGACAAGCCTTTTTGAACTTTGCCCTCTCATGATCTTGAATGACCTTGATATCACACCAAAAACAATAGGGGTCATCCTCACCATATATGCAACACCACCTACCAAGTTTGAAATTCATACCTCCTTGCGTTCGTCAGTATCGCTGCATGATCAAGGGGGTCACACACACACCCACACAACACACACACAGACGCACACACACACCACACACACACAACACACATAGCGCCAAAACGTGATTACATAGATTCATTTTGCCTTCGGCAATGACCCAATGAACAAAAAGGGGCATACACATGATATTCATCTGTGAGCAGGCCCTAGTTTACAGATTGTTGGCACTACGAATATGATACCTATCATTTTTTGACATGGAGCAAAATCGGTAGAATAGCACAACCATTCAATGTTTGCCCATCTGAAAGTAGTAGAGAAAAGAGCCAAAATACCTTCCAATGACTCAACCACAGTCTCTACCTTCCTGTAATACGGGGTCAACGGTTCTTTCTAGAACTAAAGAAGCCAAGCACCTCCTTTGTCACAAAAAATTCACAAGAAAGGCAAGGAATACTACGCATAGTTGCGTTCTTGTTTTCACTGCTATCTCTCTTCTCTGTCATGTTTTTTTTTTAATCTTCTTCTTCCTTTGACGCATGGGGCTTCTTTGCGGACTGTATGCGCGTTTGAAGGTTGTATAATATTAGGTTCATTTTTTGTCTGGCAATTCTACCATAGAAAAAAATTTCTTCATTCATTCCACCGACGCCTAAAACGCTTTGGTTCTGGATCTCAGACTAACCAGCGAGATGGCACCCTTAGAACTCCCATTCAATCGCCGAATGTGCAATGATTGCGGAACCGCTTCAACATGCATCTGTTCCGTCATCAAGTGTTTTTTGTGAGTTTTTAGGAGATAAAATATATTGCAACAGACGGAAAATGGGTCGTTTCTGGTCTGAGTATTACCCTGCGTTTTCTGATCTTAAAGTACGGTTAACGCACAGCAATATATATATGTAAGTGTTGGTTATATTAGAACGTATAGTGTAAGACATGTCAAGTTCTTTCTATCGGAAGACACGAATTTTACTCTCTAATTTAACGAGAAAGCTGCTGTTCAGGGTTAGTGACTATATAATCATTATTTATTTCAGCTCATGACTGAAAACTTGATTAGATAACATTTACAATTCACGCACATTAAACATGTACATGTTTTATGGTGCGCGTTCGAAAATCAAGTCAGTGTTGACATTACGAAAAGTCTCCACTGAACTACTGGGGGAATTTTCTTGCGATCGCAAACCTTTCCCTTGCACCTCATAAAACCTGTCAAAATTTCCTGGCTGGTGGGGCCTCCGAGGACTACCATGCATACCCAGTTGGAATGTCCTAGTTTCGGTTCTTTGTGGCTGTTATAATTTTAATGGATTGCTCCTCAGAATCTTACAATAACAGAATTATAATGTGAGAATGTTAAATTCCAGTCCTAATCGGTGATGGACTGTGCTTCGACGTTCTTTTGGTGGTTTACAGCCATATTTAGACCATCTTTTGATGCCCTAATTCACGTTATCGCGGCCTTCTTTGGTGAGTCACGATGCACAATTGAACGGTGTCTATCTGTCGCACCCACGGTTGACTCACATGAGTGCGTCAGTTAAGCTATTTTTAAGAGTGAACTGCATACGGAATACGTGTCGCGGAAAATTACATGCAACTGATGCAAGTCTATTGTAGCACAAATATATGGGAAACTTTATAAATACAACGTTCTCTCACTTCCAAACCAACAACACCTAACCAGAGTGATACATGTACAAGGCGGTTTGTTACCAGGTTGGAACCTCCAATTTCAATCAACCAGAAGCACAAAACAAACGAACTAGGACCTTTTGTACGAGAGAAAATAGGATTTAGTGGGTGGGTAATTCTGAGCAAGAATTTCATTGCAGCGACTATTTTCATGGTTCGTGACGATTCCAACATGTTTTTGGAGACAGTTCAGTTAATCCCACTCAAGGAGGTCAAAATGTCCAGACTTGTGTTTACCACCTGTAGAGGTGAACCAGGATTTACCGTAGCTCACTAGGAGAATTGTCATGAATTTTACCGAACTCTCAAAGAAGCTCACAGTTCCGGAGAGTTGAATAAGTTATAATTTCATTTTTGCGCAAGAATGCATCAATAGTCAGTGAAGCAGAATTGCGTGAATGTGTAATCTCGGATTATGTAATGTTTTAAAATATTAAATGTACAATAAACATAAGAAAAATAATTGTGATTGGAGATACATTACACCTGACGAGCATGCTTGCAATCTTTAGACGGTTCCTGTTACTACATGAATGATTCACATGTATTCTAGGATGAATGAATTACATGCAGGTAATCATTGGATAGTTATACCAATGATAATAATACCAACAGAATTCTGGCTCAATGCGTTTTCTACCCATGTTCCTCCTAACTTCCGGCGAGTTCATTCCATCTGTCCCAGTTATTGGGATACACTGGAAAGTAGAACCTACTTGTCACAATGGAATGATTGAGGACTGGATCACATATCTGTGCAAACGGGAGACACGGAAAAAATACAGCTAATCCACAGTGGCGCAGATACAATCGAGAGCATCACTGTAACGTACACAACATTACAGCAATCATTCCATGCAGTTATCATATCAAATATCGTCTGATTCGCCACTGGATACGAAATTCCCTGTTTTGTTTATCTCTATGGAATAATTACGGGGAATTCAATGAAAACCCAGCAGTGGAGCCACCGCGATAAATAGCAAATGGCCTAAGGGAATAATTAATTCTGACGTCATCGTCTGGCTTCAGAGAGATTGGTCTAATTAGGAGAGCGAGATTGTCGGAAGCCAGAGCGTTTACTAGTACCTAGAGTCCGGAAGCCTAATTGATGTTCATCTGCTGTTTGGCTTGACAGCGGATATATTTAGGATATCTCTGTCATGACACCTACCTTCAGAATGGGTTACCCCGAATAAGCACTAGTAAGACGGAAGAACAAAATATTCATTGGACGTTGGGACGTTAAAAAACAGTAGACAGGCCACAAAACAAAATGAGAAGGACGGAATAGAATACGAGACTGATGAGATCTTCAACCTGTATTGTCTCTGAAATTTCTGCTGCCGGTGGTGATGGTATATACGCGAGGAATAAGACACATGTTCTCTTTCCCATCCGATTTGCATTTCATCACCCATGGCACGTGTGGTGCTATCCAGCAAAGGTATTGACCTGCTCCTTGAAGACTGCGACGTGTAGACCCAGTGCAAGGAACTGCAAACGAACTACAGACCATCTAATCCTTCCTGGCTCTCAAGAGTACTAATAGACCAAGGAAACTAATGTTCTCCAAGATGTTCAAGTTTATTGGCAAATCACTATATGCTGTACAGTCAGTAATGGCTTTGTCTTTGGCCACTTCAAAATGTACGGTACGTCGTTCTCTATCTTACTGATGAAGTTATGGAAGCGATCGGAGATGATAATTTGACGTCCTGGGTATTTCTCGATTCATCCGAAGCTTTTGTTGCACTCAAACGTGGTGTTTCACTTGATAAACTTCATCACCATGGAATTCGGGGAATCAGCCTGAATTGGTGCAATGGCACCCTTCTGATCGTCAACAATAATTATGTTAAATCATTAGGTTGGTGTTACCCGAGGCTCTATTTGGGCCTATTGCTCATTTACTTTTTATCATTTCACTCTTTCATGAATGCATACGCTGATGACACAAACAGACAAATGTCTTCCACACGAATAAATATATTAATAGGCACCATGCGAAAGTATTTCAGACATATTGATGATTGGTTTTGTGAGGAGAAGCTTCCACTTGTTAAATTTAGAGTGTTAAGGTAACTAAGTTCAGTCGGTTTCGTTCCCCTCTGAGCATCTTGATCCTACAATTCAGAGTATCAAACGTGTGTACCGCTGTAACGTTAGTAATGACCAGAAGGTTTGGCAATACAAAAAACGAAGCCAACAAAAGAGCAATCTCCGCTCAACCAATCACTCACTGATTCTCTCATGGGAACACATCTCTAGAGGAACTGAAATCCAGCCGTTTATCCTCTCCGGGCAGCCGACTCTGACATACCCTGCCCCCTCCCCACCCCAAGTTCCTGAGACATCCGCGAGAGAAGCTGCGCCAATCATGAACCCAACCCACTGAATCCTGTTTACACAGGACGGGGTGGGCATTGATATTCCGACAAGACAGCGCGCCCATTTTACCTTTATACATGCTTGCGTTCTTCACATATCGTGCTGACAAGGGTTGACACACACACACGCACACACACACAGACAGACACCACCCACACACACGCACACGCACCTACAGACAGACACGCACGCACACACATGCAGACCCACACACACGCACCACACATCCGCATGTTGCATAACTGCATGAAAAATTGCCTCCGGCAAGGAATAAGAAATGGATCCTAGTCTCGGTCCATGGGCTCAAAGGATTTGCCTCTCGACTAACCGACTAAGTGTTCAAAGGGCATCAACAAGAGGAATTCACGATTTCGGTAAGGTAGGCGGAATAATCCGCCAAGAGTCAAGTCAGGAACCCATCAGTAGTTCATATGCACAGGTCCGAAGGTCAGGTCACATTTCCATGGAATACCAGCCTATTCAATGGGAAGAATGGCGCAACCTAATTGACGAGGGCGCAACCTATTTGAATGTGTGTGTGTGGGGGGGGGGAGGGGGGGAGGGGGGGAGGGGGGGAGGGGGGAGGGGGTCCAAGGCAGTCACGAGAAATTATTTGTTTGTGGAATAACATTATGACATCTTTTCAGTGGAGCGTACTTATGGATACATTTGGAGAATTTATCCCCGGTCTGACGTGCCGTTGAAAATACACTGTATTTTTCATGGACATCAACGAGAAAATATTAGGTGAACAAACATGCACGTAAAGTTTTTTTTTAATAACATGAACACTCACAGTTGAAATCCTGGGAGAATTATCCAACAAGTTAATTCGGATAAATATGTTTGAGTGAGCACTCGAAGGGTACCCCATCATACTATATCGGGGTTTCCTATACTAATTGACACCAAATTTTTTTATAGCCCTCATTTGACTTTAAATTGGTTCAGTAAACAACCTCGGAACTAGATTCAACCACATGCAATCATTCTCAGGGAAGTAGGGAACTAGTATCAATAGTTGAGACTGACATTGAAATTATCAAGGACTACACCTGTATCTGAACACTTAGCCAGACAGGCATATATACTAAGCCACAGAGCCCGCCAACAAGGGCCACCTATCCAAAATTTGGGTATAAGGATATGATTTCAAATTGCGATATTGAAATCAAATGTAATGCCCCACAGAGTTCTCCAGTCGTCTGTATACTGTAAAAGGTATTTTTTCTATAGGAACGGATAGGAAGAGCAACCAATCATATGCTGTCATTACTAAATGTTATGTATCATTTAGCTTCAAGAAAACCTGTCCAAAATGCTAGCCCAGTCTAGCCCACATTTCCTCGTGTGTATTATACTTACTGAACCTCACTTGCGAAAACAGAATCCTATGTTCAAGGCTTTTATTCGCAATAAACTGAGTTTATATCGCACTGTTATTATAATAAATAGGAAAAAAATACATGTATATATGTTATACGGTGCTTCTAATTAAATTGTCATTGAAAACGGAGCCTTTAGCGAGGTTCTAGACCGAGTTCTCTGAGGGCTCAGAGGGGGCTTGAGACGACAGGATGGAAATTTTTCTTAATATAATAAACGTAATCGATGGCACTATGTTCATGACAGTTACAGTCGGTAATACGGACGCGTCGTAGCTATCGATTCGGATACCGGGCTGGCCTCAACTGAAAGAATAAAAGCTAGGAGGGATTCAGGGGAGAAGAAACGCAATTAACAGACAAAACTTACTTTTAAATAAACAATGTGCTTGGAAAAAACTGTCAACAGAGGGTGATTTTATAACCAGTCGGGGAGTGCGTTCCCGCCTTTTCTCAGTAGGCCCCGCGAAAAAAAAATCATTTGCAAACGCTGTGACGACCATAAGGAATGTGGAAATTCAATGTATTTGAGTAACGAAGGCCTTTACGGGACCGTAGGAACAGCATGCTCACAGGAATGTAACGGACCACGGTATTAACAATCAAAGCAATCAGAACCGCACGTGGTTGTAGCAAAATGTAGCCTACAGACGTGGCGGGTATACAAGAAACGAGATCACATGACCATCTTGCATGCATGACATATTGCTCTCGCCTGAACTCAAGAGTGGGGAATATCGGTGGTTTTCGGGAACAAGATTCAACAACTAAGAGATGGATGTGTGGGGACAGAGCAGATTATACATATAAATAGATATTTTTAGCATTTTCTTCCTTTCAATATACGACCCCCCCCCCCCCCCCCCCACATCGCCTAATATTAGCATGATTTATACAAGCCGCGGATATGTTTGTTAGGGGGCGTGCCTGAGTTTCCTATCGTCGCCCACAACTTAATTCATTTGAAGTTGAATGATTGTATAACGGTTCAAAAGATTTTTTATTCCAATCAGAATTCCTAACACTGTTTTGTCAAGACGGCAGTTGATTTGTCTAATGACTTGTGTTCCCCCTCAAAAGAAAAAAGGAAACGGGGAACACAAGATGCCAGCTAGACGGTTGCCTGCAGAACTTACTCGTCAAGCAGTGATGCTTATTCCATAAGAGCCTAGATATTCAGTATTTGTTCCAGATGATGTGTGGTAAGTACGTGATTCCGTCACTTGTAGAATTTTGAAGAATTTTTTTTGCTACTAATGACTGATTCACTGCTGGCTTTCATTCAACACGCACAACCAAGAGTATGGACTACTGATTCCTCGTTCAATTTAGGAAGAGGACTATCACATCACTGATAGAGCACCCGGGTTCGAATATTCCGAGTTTTGCAAATGAATGCATTGTTAGACGGATGTAACAGTGTGTTACACCCCCAAGCAACAACGATGATTACCGTTCAGCAGTTTGATAATTCAACATGGGGGGAAAACAATCTATTAGAAAACGATATATACAATATGTACAAGAAGTGGCCACTACTCTGCCGCACTGAAAAACTGGTTAGATGTGAGCGACAGGTGAAATTTAGAAAAGCGCGAACGGATCCGATGTCTATGACCAACAAGACTCAAAACGTACCCAACAGAGTAGGGGAATGGGGCGGCACCAGAATCAGCGTTTTGACGTGTAGCCGTTTTGTGACCAAAGAAGGCCGCGCGCGAATCACGGAGGGGCTGAAGGAGGGAATCTGTAGTGTAGAGGTGGCCGCCAAATAGAAATGCCTGAATAGTCATTATGGGACACTAGTAGTTTATTCGCACGTAACCGTCCCGTAAAACTACGGACAAACAAACAAAATATCCTTAAGCATAAACTTGCAACTATTCATAACTAACATGGCAAATATATACGCAAAACACTTGACTATAACACGCAGCAGTACACGCAGATACCACGCAACCACCTTACTACAACACACTACACAAAGCATCGCAAAAACACAATTCTGCAACAAACAACGAGCGCCACAACGAAGCGCAACTCCAAGCATTATAAAAGTGCAAGAAATCCTAGTAAACGTAACTTCTTTGCTCTACAATACAGCCACAAACACTTGAGAATAACCAGATAGATTGAAAGCCGTGTAGACTACATAACGATTAATCACGGTGGCTCCATCCAGAACCACGCAAACGCCCAATGAGGAAAGAGAGCGTTCCCTCAACAAACAATGCGGTTATATACCGACCTTGGGCGATACCATTGCAGCCTGACCATTCCAACCACTCAATGATCGAAGCCTTTACATAACAATAGGACACGCCGAGCAACCAGTACTCGCGCTTCCATTTCACTACAGACGAGAACCCGAGTTTTATTCGTTAGGAGGTTTTTCTTAGGGGGTTTTATTAAAAAAAGCTATGAGAAGGGTCGTCCATGTCCCCGATATCACCCCCAAACCGCATTTCCCCTTCCCTTTTTTCTCTCCACAAGATTAGGCTATTTATTTGTTAACCGTTTACAATTTCCGATTCATGACCAAGGAAGGGGAATTGTTACTTGAAACTCGACAATTTGGCACACAATCCAGAAATGTTGGCCTGGTCAAATTATGATTCACACTCCTGTTCGTACAGTTAGATTGTACCTTCATCACAAGTCTCATTGTTGTTGATAGAGTTCGTATTAACCCAAGAAGGGCAAGAAACACTACGCAAGGAAAGATTGCGTGCTTGCTTTTTTTCAATTACGTTTTTTTTTTTTTCATGGAAGAGTAAGTGCGTCACTAGTTCAAAAATTGTGGAGGTCTGAACTTGGGGGTTTTCGTGAAACCCGCGGAGGGTTCTTATACATTAAATCCATAACGTTCGAACTACGTTAAAACAATACTAGCTGACCGGCAGCTTAACCGATTGATTCTAGGGCGTAAGAGTACAATGGGCATGGGTATCAGATATACCGTATCACACACACACACACACACACAAACAATTATGGAAAATCGACGGGCCAGCTGTCATAGATCCAATAGTGAACAAAGAACTGGTATTATAAGAGCGAGTGATGTAAAACGTTTTCATCTCACGGAAAATATGAGTTGCGTAATGATAATTGCCGCGCAATCAGAGCCACGTTAGGAATAGAGTCCACCTTTTAGTTTGCACAAATGCTGCTATGTACTAGGATGGAGTGTGTGCGTATTTATTCAACCCCAACAGTCGGGGCATCGATCAACGACAAGTCATGCCATACCTCCAAGTTAACGGTGTCGGTTACTGCCTATCAATATGTATCTGCATATGAAAACATAGTACTAGAGCCTCAAAACTCAGATAACAGCGAGCATGGATTTGTTCCTATGAGGTCAATGATGGGAACGATAACACAAGAACCGCAAAAGGAGGAGAGATCAGCTTTCCTATAACCCGAAAAGCCTGGTTAGTGTTCCCCTACTGGGCACAGACACGTTCCAGCATTGACCTTTGATCTGAGAAGTACAGAAAATGAACGAAAGCAAGTAGCAGCTGATCAGTTGAGTTGGACCTGCTATTGCTTCAAAGAAATGAGCATCATCTAGCAGGCGTGTACCGGGAGAATCGTCTTGGCGGGGGAGGGGGGGGGGGGTTGAGGTCGGAACCCAAGTAAGTGCCGCTCTAAAAAATGGCCTCCCCCTCTCCTATTGACAAATAAGTAAAATCTATGGGCCCTAAACACACGCTGCTGCAATATGGCTGAAAACAGTGCAAAACCTCCACTGAACTGCAGAAAAATCATTTTTTGATTTGTTAAAAATGTATTGATCACTGGGTCAGGGCGTGGGGGGGGGGGAGGGTTCTGAACCCACCCCCACGCCCCTCCATGGTGTTGCCACTGATCTAGGCTTGTACATTGACCTCAGTCCGTAAACGATGAAATTACCCCATACGGCCCCTTCTCTTTCTCTCGAATAGAACAAAAAAGTAAACTGCGAGAGGCCCAGCATTTCTGTTTCAATCAGATCAAATGTTATGGATGTTTTTTGTCTGTGGTCACAATCAATTTTACTCTATGCGACCTAAAATGTATATTGATCTGACTTTTAAAAATAAGATATCGGGAAGGCTCATATCCACCATGTCGAGGCTCTGTGTTTCATACCGGTAGTCAAACTACGTTCAAGCCACCTATCCTGCAATGCATTCGTTTGTCGTTCGATCTTACGCGATTTAGTAAGATTGCTGACGGTCTGGTGTTGCCTACAATCACACGATTCCTACCCAGCTCGTCCTCTTCAGTCACACTAACAGCTCTCGCATGAGCTCCCTCAAGATTAGGAAGTTCTCGCATAGTTATTCAGATTCACCTCATGTAAGGGGGAGGTTTTTAGGTTACGCATGGAATCTTTACCAGAATGAGTACAGTAATTCTGGATCCATCATGCTCACATAGTTTTCTTCAGACTTT
Source organism: Sclerodactyla briareus (assembly GCA_026419785.1). Lineage (NCBI taxonomy): Eukaryota > Metazoa > Echinodermata > Holothuroidea > Dendrochirotida > Sclerodactylidae > Sclerodactyla > Sclerodactyla briareus. Next base: position 134,107 of record JAODTK010000322.1, on the reverse strand, counting down.
TATCTTTTCCCAAAATCCCAAACTTTATTATCAAAGCGATCGTTCTAGACTGGCGTTTTTCGGTATTGACCTCTATCATTATGTCCGACGCACGAAACGTGGTGATCCATGTGCTGGATCTCAGGGCACCACAAATACATTTATCCCACTCGATTGAGCTATCGTGCTAACGCAAGCGTCACGTACACGCACTGCACACACACACGTACACACACACACACGACTAATAAAACGTTCGCCAAAAACCTTGTATGTCCTCTTTTATCCCAGGTGTCCACATGCCACCATTTGTTCTGAACATTCTTCGAATGAATGAACATACAAACTGATACAATAGTGCAACAAGATTGTCCGACAACAGTGTATAGTCTTGTTACCATAGGTTTACCAACTATTAATTGCCCCACATTACATTCTATATCACCAGTTTGGCTATGCATCTTCAACTCTTTAGAGTAAGATGTTGCATAAGAATGGTTGCATAATATTTTCTAATCGATTCATGTTCCATTTCCCTTCAGACACTTCATTATGGATAGACTCTGTTGCATCCGTGTGTACTGGATGAACGCTGTCAAATGCTCTTCTTGAAATGCAGAGGCATTGAGTAATATCGACTATTCGTAATAGTTGTTTTCTACACCCTGGCAAAATCAAGCATTCGCTCATTTCTTCACCTAATCCAAGCATCATGAAAAACTTCGAGGTCGCTGTTTCGATATTATAGTCTCGCCTTTTGGTGCTCCATGTCTTTTCTTTGCAGTCATACAGCTAAGTTTAGCGTTTGCCCAAATATGCACCAATCGGATCAGAGAACTCGTGTCATCATAATCTTACTTCAATAAACTTTATTATTAAAATGGATAGCACGTTTCGTTTCATTAACGGCAATGCTTTTTCAAGTCGAGATTATTAATTTCATTTTTTCGTGTGAGCGTACGGTCTCTGCAAATGCCTCTTTCCCTTGGTGGCAACCCTTCGACATCCAGGGTAATGTGGTCTCTTATTCCCAGATCTGCCGTGTTTTTTCAATGAGTTACCAATCCCGTTGTCGTTGACGGTGTCAGTTACTGCCTATTAATACAACTAAATAGAACATAGCTGCTAGGGGAAGCAGGAAGTCTTATAAGGTTAATGGGAGATATATTATAACAAATGGAGCAAGGCAGATCGATCAGTTTTACACGCTGTAACATGGGCAGTTAATGTGGGATGTCTGATGACACCATGCGCATGTGTCAGACAGCGCATTACTTATCAAAATGGTACAAGTAATAGCCCTCCAGTCCATAGTTGCCTCTCACATTTGACTGTGCATATCACTGCATGGAGCGGCAACACGATATATGAAATCCCCAGAATGGATAGGTAGGCTACTGTGGTTAAGCCCCATGTTCTCCGAGAACGGCAATGAGAACGGGGTAAAGCCGTTGTCAATGCTAAAATATGCAATGGCAATTGGTGTGCTACATCATATCGCAGCATATAACCCGAACTCAGACTAATGCTACAGCAATGATTGACTGCGGGTTACCTTGGGTAAAAAAATACAATAAAGAGTACTTGCATGCCAAGATGGAAATGGAAGCCCCGCTACTTCCCTCAAAGTCTCCATTTCCATTTTTTACACATCTTCACCGCTTCGCTTGTTCCCAGTAAATAGCATCGTCTGATTGATGGACAATGGTCATGAAATTTTGCTCTCATGACCTGGAGACACGGGCAGCAGATTGTGTTGGTGTTAGGGACGACAAGATGGAATACATCTAAGCGGAGCGCCATCATAGGTTGGGGCGTAGCCGTAGAAGAATTTTGTTTGTTTGACAGAGCCCTGATGCAGAACGCAACCTTCCCTTGCCTTAGGGACGAATCAAATAACGATTGATTGTAGTTAGGAAAGGTTCTCCAAACCTTATTGCCTCCCGGGATCAATTTCAAGTTTTTACGTTGAATGCTTGAACATTCCAAAATACGATTTTATATAGGGGGATTAGCTCCGTCGATAGAGCTCCAGACTTGAAAAACCATTGATGCGAGTTCGGATCCCATCGGAAGCCCGAGGATTTTTCCGCATTGCTGTTGGACAAGGCATGTCTCCTGAATGTCCCGCCAACAGTTTACAGTGGGTACCTTTTGAGGTACTTGTAAGAGTCGCCGATGCGCCGTATGTTGCAGCCCTATTTGGAAGTCCCCCGGGGGACACGTTGATCGACGTGCGGAATGGTGCGTGGGGGTAGAACAAGCGAAGAGGTGCGTGCTATACCGTACGGGTGCGACAAGTCACTGAATGAACAGGGGTAATATCTGTTAAGCGCTTTGAGCATGTCCTTCGACCGTGGAAAAGCGCTATATAAGAACGAGATATTATTATTACGTTTCAAGTGAGGTTACGGTCATGCAAGCAATGGAAATGGGCAATATGGCAACAACCACTACGTTCGCGTGAAGCGCGAGATTTTGCAGATCCAATTGACAGGCGACATCGCACTGACCCCTCTCGACATATCAACTTAGATTAATCTGATTTTTTAAAGATTACGGCCCCCATTTTTCACTTCTTTGCGGACCACAGTGCATGGGAGGGACACATCCAATCAGGGCCAGACAGGTGGTGGCCAAAGAGTAAACCAGAAGTAGAACCGCAACTCGCGCGAAGGCTCGCAGCAATTTTACAATTGGACCCTCATCGAAATCTTGGATATAAACTTATCTGTACCTGGAATTTTGAATCATGTCCTTTGCTCGATTGTGGCGTTTCCTGGCCGAATCTTCGTAGGCTATTTTAAAGGGTTCCCACCCCCACCAGTGTGCCTGCCCCCTTAGTATGTGCACGGCACGACCAAACAAGGTGGTCGCCGATAAATGATTTCTGAATACCTTTGAAAGTCGTTTAACATGTCGCAGAATAGACATATATGCAAAAAAATTCACAGGTCCGACAGTGGTAGACTTACCAGTCGCATCAACCTCCTTCCTTTAAAAAACACCATGTTACAATTTTGGGCATCCAGGAAATTGATGGTCTTCACTTGAAAGTTTTGATCATGTTTTGGACAACGCAATTTGGGCGTTCGCTGGTTCGGCATTTTAGATGCCGACAGTTTGCCTCATAGTGTAGTATATGCACCGTGCACCCATAGTGGTCTCACCCAGTAAATAAAAAAAAACACAGATCCCGCCAGTTGGTGGACATACCAAAACGCCCTCAACCCCTTCACCTCAAGATAGCGATTATCACCCGGCTGAGTTTTTCTTCGTTTTTTATTCCTTGCGAATGCAACAGGATCTATGCAGGTCATGCACATACGTATGTGTGGGGCGTGTGTGTGTGTGTTGTGTGTGTTGTGTTGTGTGACCCCTTGTCAGCACGATATCTAAACAACACAAACTGGTGCAGTTCAATTAGGTGTGTGGGTTGCCCATATGGGGAAGGATGACCCCTATTGTTTCTGGGTGCCCGTTCAAGTTCATCAAGTTCACGAGAGGCAAAGTTCAAAAAGCTTGTCAGCACGATATCTAACGAACGCGAATATCTATCAAGTTCAAATTGGTATTGGGTAGCATGTTATGTGAGGATGAACCCTATTTTTTTTGGTGTCGGGTCATGTAATTCAAGGTCACCACAGGGAAATCGTCATATATACTCGCAACAAACATTTTGGAGGACTGTCGTATGGAAAGTTTCGTTCGTCTGGGATAAATACATCTGTGTGACCGCGAACTTTGACCTCATTGCCCTTTTTGACCTGTTGCCCTCATTTGACCTAATGATTTTGCATGCTTTTTTCGTGTTGCCAGATGCGTCTTGTTAAGACAAACCAAAAGTCCAATGACACTACCATACTAAGAATGATGTGGAGGCCTGACATCGAAAACACTGAATGTGGATAAATGTGGCATTTGACAGCTGCTCGTCAAGCATGAATATCTAATGACTGCAAATATCTATTGAGTTCACAAATTAGTTGTTGTGGATTGTCCATGATGAAGAGTTAACCAATTGTTTTTGGTATCAGTCAGGGATTCCAGGTCACCATAGGACAATCCTTACATATTTGGCAACGAAGTCTTTGTCCAGAGTGAGAAAAGCATATACCAACCGAAACAAATATTTCCCCCAGTTAAGACAGTACCAATCTTGAATTGCATTTTATTGTTATTCCTGATATGTTTGAGTATGGACCTAGCACCAAATATTTCCCCAGTTTAACAGACAGTAACAAATCTTGAATTGTCATTTTATTATTATTCCTGAATTGCTACTGGACTAGCACCATTGACCAGTCTGTATGTACCTCTGATCAGTAGTGGTGAATGCTACGGGTGGGGGTGGCACTGTTTGGTCTTGCACGCACGCCCCCCCCCCCGCAGTTTTTTTTTATAGGCACTTATGAAAAGAAAAAGATGTAGCCTATTGGAAGCATGCATCACTGCTTTTAATTGACAAATTCCTAATTGTGAGGCAGAAACGCCTCTTTTTGCGTCTACTTCCTCTCATTTAGAAGTTATACTTTGAACCACCAAAGTTTGTGTTTGCCCTCTTAGTAAAAAGCTGGGTTGCTCCCCCCCCCCCCTCCCCACTACAAATATTTCCCAAGTGGGAGACAGTACAAAATGCTTGAATTGTCATTTAGTATTATTCCTGATATGTTTGAATATTGGGACTAGCACCAGTGACCAGCCTCTATGTAATCTCATTCAGTAGTGGTGTTACTAGGGTGGGGTGGTAATTTTGGCTGCAGCCCCCCCCCCTCCCTCAGGTTTATGCGGAAGCCTATGAAAATGAAAAACTGTAGCCATATTGAAGCCTGCATCACTGCATTTATTGACAAATTACTACTTGCAAGGCAGAAACGTATCTGCTTGTGTAGACTTCCTCTCATTAGTGTTATATTTTACATTAATCTCAGTGGCATGTTCTCAAGGAAGGCACAAAAATGGGATAGTAACCATGGATATCAAATGGGAGGGTGCGAGGGTGGGGGGGGGGGGGGGCAAACACTGGCAATTTTCCAGGGACCTATTATATTATATCCGGGGGGGAATGCCAAGCTTGTTGCTTTACATTATTGAAAACGGTTATATCTTAAAATTTCCATTTGACTAGTATTACAGCAGAAATGACACCAGGAGATGTATGAATTCAATTAGAAACACCTATGTGGGCCACAATTTTTTTTTTTTTCCCTCTTCAACCTGATTGTGTGTGTTACTATAATAAGCCCTTAGTTTGGGGATGGTCACATTGTCTGGCATCCCCAAAAAGAATTTAATTCTTAAGTGGGACGTGTGAATGTGAGCCGTTAAACACACAATAAACCTTTGACTGCCTGTCAGACATTTCAGTGCTCAGAGGACGAATTGTGCATTCAATTATTCTCTGTGTGCCCTCATCTACTGCTTATCTGCTTGTTTACATTTTAGTTAACCTTCTCTCTAGCATACTTCCAGAATGTAAATCACTTGACAGGCCGGACTGACTATTGGGTATTATTACCTGTTCTTACCTATTCATAGACAAGCCCTAATCAGGGGATTAACTTTGGTGTGTGTAGAAGCAGTGAGAGGTAGTGAGTAATGGAGTAAGAAGAAAGCAAGGGGCAAGTAAGCTTCTGAAAGTAGGGGAAGAGCACAATCTTTTGAGGCAATTCCTTCGCTATTGAGCAAAAGTAGGGAATTACCACTTACCCTGCACCCCAGCAGAAATGGGTAGGGTTGTGAGTCTATAAAAGATTTTTCTTCTTCTTCTCCAGGGCCTATCTATCCTGTGTGTCCAGCCACTGATTGACCATTTTGTGAAAAGTGTTTGCCGGGATAATCACATTTTAAAAAACAATTGGCAGAAGTCTTACTGGATCCAACATTTCAATGAGGCCCACATATCGAAATGTCTCAACATGGGCTATATATATAATATATAACACAGAAAATTGCAAAGATCTTGTCTGTCTATCATCTATTTTGTATTATTTATCATCGCCAGAATAAATTTGTTATGGGAGGTGCTGTGGGGTGGGCCATATACCCCACCACTGTAGGATGGAATATGTGATTTGAGTCCTTGTGAAAGTTTGACCCTAAAAATGGCATCAAGACATTTGATGGACGGTAAAAGGGCTATTTATACAAGTAATTTGAACAGTTATGCACTTGTCAATTGCACTGGTCCAACGAAATGATGCACCCCTCGGTCTGAGTCCACTTTTGTGCCTGAAAATAATGAAAATTGATTACATCCACAGTCACTTGAAAAGACCACAGACTACTCTGGTGTAAAACGAATTGAAACGAATTGACTGGCAATGAACTTCCCCCTCATCACATTCTTGATTAACGACATATGGTCAATGACCAACATGTGAGACACCATGCTAATGGAACCTGAATGTACCACAATGCCGCACACCTTGTCCAGGTAAGTGGAGGGATGCAATTGACAATATATAGGCCTGATTATGCAAAAGGGAGATTTTTTTTTTCTTTACAAATTGGTTGATGATTGTGCTGATGCTATTTCGTCCGATTCCGAAGAACTGCCACTTTCATTCATCTATCTGCTTTGACCACCCACACCAGTTACTTATGAGTGATAAATTTCGCTTAAAGTGATCCTCATCAATCAGCCTTGCCTGCAGTCTGTCGACTTAGTGTTATGTCGCTGGTACTTCCCACACTGATGGAAACGTTGGCCCTCACTGGTTATGAATCTTAACTTTACCTTCTCTCTTCAAGATACACTTACTTACCATATTTATTTTTCAGTATTTACTTCCAATTGCCCTCAGATGACTTTTTGGACCTTGGTCAAAAGCAACAGCATCTCTTGCGGTTAGTAATATTGCAGGTGATGTTCGTTTTGTGTCACAGTGTGGGTAAGTGGCAACACACAGACACTGCAGGGTTTGATATGCGTGAATCACATCATGGTGTAGGGCCCACCACCTTGTCAGGGACCATGTCTGGCAAAGAGAAGGCAAGGAATCACTACGCAGAGTTGCGTTCTTGTTCAATTGGGCGTCACTCAAAATGTAGCTTGTTCCACCGCCTTTCATTTTGAGGGGATATTATATGAATGTAGTAAGTATATATGCACATGTTACCATAGAACCACCATACTTATTACATGGACTATAAGAGATAAAAACAATATAATAGCAGTCCGACATAAAAAAAAAAAAAAAAAAACAACCGTTAAAGCATTAGTGTGCCGGCGCTCTTTCATCCCTCTTCACAACCACAATTGACTTATTTGACGATTCGTGTCCTAATCTCGGATGAAATATGCTGCAATTCTCACACAAAGCAAATTTGATACAATTTCACCCACGTTTGAGCGAGTAGTGAAGAATGTGGTCATACGCAACACTGCGTATACCCAATCACTCATGAAGGATACACCCTCCTTTCACCTATGTTAACCAGGTTTTGTGTCATCCGTCATTGGAGTAATCCATATTTTATGTTGATCACTCAATTACATTATTCAATACAACGGATGGCTGAACCGCCAGACACTATTGATTTGAAATCAATTTCTCATTAATTATAAGTAATAAGCCTAAACGTCATGACTTCTCTTTTCTACTTGAAAAAAACCCCAACTCTTACTTCCTATCTTGAAGAAACCAGTTTCATCACAATCAACCACAACTTTTTATTCCACACATTAAACCTCAGTTCTGAAGCTCAGTAGCACTGGTATCCCTTATGGCATACTTCATTCAACCAAGTTTGGAGAGAACACTCACAAAATGGAAACAGTCCTCACATTCTTGAAGCTAAAATGGACCTATAATCCTCTAATGTACAACACTTGTTTATCCGTGATTAGTAGTTTGGCTAGCACGACTACGATCATCGATTTTTTATTCGAAGCAGATAGGTAGACTACATCTCGTGGAAACAGGAGCACTAGAAACAAGACATTACCCCTTAGGCTAAGCGTGTAATCAGCGACGGCCATCATATTCTCACGGGAATAACCTTATCAGATGGCAGCGAGCTATCCTGATACATATAGGCTGTGATCGTGTTCATTTTTACAATGTTCCAGGTCATGTATGCGATATGTGACAAGTTTCAATGTTTTCAAACACTTTTCCCCACAACCAAAACAAAATCGTTAAACTTCGAAATGAGGCAGCAAGGTGGCAAGGCGCTCGGGCAGTAGGTACATACACCCTTCCTGGAAGCGCCGGGGGCATTTCAAGCTCCATTTTATGGTACAATATGACACCCCACATCAGAGTTCTTATTGTTAACTGTTGAGTCCTCCGAATTTCGGTTTGGAACTCTAATGCAGTTCCAGGATATGAAAATTCCTATAGTGTGATTTTTGCGCCATATCACTCCATCTGGTGATGGTTCCAGAGTACGTGATAGTGATAGAATACTTGAGTTAAATTTCCTGCAGGGCACCTCCGAGGGCTCTCACCCAATTCCCTGTTTGGGAGGCACTTCGGGTCAATTTAAATCTAAATCAATCAGAAAATATTATAAGCCATGGCCACAGTGCAGGAATATGTACCCGGCTAAAGTGAGCCTATGGAAAAAATCCATGCAGAATAATCTTCAGATTTCCATAGCCCTAGCAAATTCGTCACAAAAGCCCGAGCAGGACGGATTTCGATCTTCAGAAGTAAGGTGAGGTGAAAAGTATACAATCAAGACGGAGTTTAATACTAATCTGCCAGAGGAATGATGCATGCATGTTTTTTTCTACACAATCGTTTCACAATTATCTTGGACAGTCCTCCGCCTTCCCTCGCCTCCAATGGCAGGCAGGGGGCTAGACTGTGGACTACAACCACTGCAAGTCTGTTAATTACTCGAGTAGAATTCTATCCAGGTAACTTCTGTGCCGGATATTTTTGCGGAAGGCCCCCCACTGGGGGGGGGGCCTTGCTTATGAGTCAACGTTACGGCTACTTGGTAACAACTAAAACAGCACCCTATGCTTTACTCAGATGGGTTTCCCGATAACACCGAAGAAAATAGGCACTTCACTTCCAGGCTGATAATAACTGAGGGGGCTATTGCAGAGGTATATCTAGTTTTCGTGCGTTTTGAGGGCGGGTCTCGCCAAATCCAATAATGATTTCCACTTGACACGTGATCAATTTGCCGAATTTTCCTGGGCCCATCGATTATTCAACGTATCATAGCAATTAACCTCATCAATCTCTCTCAGCTGAGAACCCTCTCGGGATCGTATCTTTGTAAATGCCATCATCCCAAACTTGTTCTTTCTGATCATCGAATAGCAAGGCCCATCGATGTACCTGCTACGCGAGGTAGTCGTCCTATAAGAGCAGTTCCAAGCAATGGAAAAATCCCGGTGAAATTGTTGAACTAAAACATTGTATCTGGGTCATGTAGGGATGTGATTGATCATACTCTTCTCTTCAAGAACACCCCCCCCCCCCCCCGCCTTCATCTCAACAGTGCAATGCTTGGTCTCTGCCATTCGGGGGGGGGGGGCCAAGTCCTATCCGTGTCGGTAAGAATGGCGAACAGTGTATGATGGCATGGGGGTATTGCTTTCCAGGCCCTCTCCACGTAAAGGGGTACTTTGTAAGAGCAGTCGGTCACTCGATGTCGCAGTGTTTCTTGTCACATAACAGTAATTGGATTGTTTTCAAATTGCGCGACTGAAATGTCCTACTTTCACACGTGATAACGTCAGCACTATCCAATAGTCCCTTACCTGATCGATTCAGGAATTGCATTGAGCCAGTTCGGTCGGCTGCGTCGAAATTGGGCACGACCCTTATGGATAAACGCCAACTGTTTTTTTCTCTCTCTCAAACGTGTTGTACCATCCCTCAACCTGTCTCAACGACTCTTCATTATGATGCACATCATTCGTTAAGCTGTTTACCATTAATGACAGTAATGACCATTATTTGAGACAATATCCTTGTGAATTGAGACAGTGGAATACGGTAACACTTCAATCTTGGTGAAGGTTCTCATTCTTTATCTCATTTTTTAATAGTAATTTTTATTGTAATTCCTGTTAGTGGATTGTAGGTTTTACCGTTATGGGACCAAGTGCTTATAACTAGATTGTGACTGGCAGCTAATCAAAATGTTTTGATTTATTGGTGTTGCAATGAATTGATAACAATCAACTGTATAACTCTAGCTGGGGTTACCTTCTCCTAGATCAGGGTCCATCAATACAGCGCCATGAGCCACATGCGTGTCAATTATGTCCATCCCGCAAGCAAAAAAAAAGAAAAACAAGGAATCGTTAAAAAAAAACACACTTACTCATATGGCCCCGACCTACGGTGCTGGTCCATCCTTAAATGAGGGTTTTTTTTTTTTCTTCAATGAAGTAAGTGCTTATGTAAAGAGGCAAAACTAGACATTTCACTTTTTCCATTGACTTCATTCCTCGAACGGTCATCCAAAGGGTCATCGTATTGTTGATAAAGTCACCACAAAGCTGTCAACCATATCATCCCTTTCTCATGCATTTACAGGAGGCAGCGTTTGCGCCAGTTGACCTCACAGTTCGCTTTGCATGTTCCATGTCCAGTACCTCCCCCACCCCCCCCACCCCCCCCCCTCTCTCTTCTCCATACGGAAGTGAGCGTAGCCAGCGGGAAATGGGGGAAGGAATGATTTCTGAACGATAGTTACCCCCAATTTAAGTCCACTGAAATATATACCTAGGTCACTATAACTGCAGTTATTATTAAATTCAGCGTGACCAAGGTTCATTATTAGTATATAAGTAGTGTCATCCCCCACAGGAACCGGATTAACTTCAGTTGAACTTCAGTCCCATGCCTGTAAATTAAACACGAGTGGGAAAACCCCAAAAGGCACAAAATAAAGGGGAGTAAGCAGCACTGGCATGTTAGGGTTGGTAAAAAATAACTAACTGGTTTCATTCCCAAATCTTTGAAACATCCTCCACAGCCATGGCAACCCCTACGTAGCTGGCAGGAGAGTTGGAGTAGCGTGGGCGTTGTGTATCGTATCGTATCAATCAATCAGTGAGCTGGGCAATGTACTACTATTACTCTTTAAAAATGTTGTGTAACTACCCCACCTATCCAGTTGATGTGTGAGAAATTACACAATCATTGTGTATAATCTGCACAATTTGTGTTATATTTTCACCACCTTCGAGCAAATTTTACACAACATCTTCAAGAGTGTAAGATGAACACTGTACCTTAATCGCCATGAACAACGTTGACTCAGTTTTGTAGATTAACTACATTGCAACACTTGTATTACGAGTGGTGCAAGTTGAACAGTATGAGGACAATAACAATCGGGCTCAACGAACGGAGAAAAATTCGAAAAATCAACAACATATCTAAGAAACGGAAACCATTGATAGAGAACTAAAAATGTAGGCTTGAGACACTGATTCAGTGATTCAAGGTTTATCGTAAGTCTTAAGGGGAACTCAGGCCAAATGTAATGTTTCCTTCCTTTTCTAGATATTTTTCAGACATTCCTCACGGTGTTTTGATGGACTTGAAAGACCGGCCGTTATCACTGTCACAGTGAATTCAATGTCCCGCCCTTGGTTGCATAGTCAATAACACTTCGCGGTACAGTGCACAGCGCCATTATTGCACAACTGTCAAATATCTCCCCCCATTACCGTGACGTTTTCCACGACCAAAGCAACCAGCCAAGCCTCAGTGTGGGTGCATTTACGTACGTGAGTTAGCGCTCAGAATAATAAAAAAACATCATTCATATCATAATTCTTTCAAACAACACTACTGATTAATTTAAAAATTGGATGCATAATTACATTGGTGGGGAGTCTCCAACTCATTTCTGTGAAGTTATGGCCTACAACCGATTAGAAAATATCACCAGAAGCATAAATTGGCCACTCACCACATCTTTTCGAGCTCGCTCGATCCGACGTTACACCAAAATCTATTAGAGATTCCCATTGAGTTAAGTGTTGTTAGATTCCACTGTCACGAATTACCCATTGACAGTCGTCGAAGAAGGCGCATATCTGATTGGTCATTTTATCATGTGACTGCTTGTTTTGGGAAATTGGAGGAAACAAAAAATGCTAATTTAAAAGGGGAAGGGGTAGTTACAGATACTAAAGTAGATTGTTTCGAGGCATGCTAACGACTTTCGAACTGACGTGATCAAATAACAGTTCATAGTTGGACTGGTATAACGTTGTTATCGTTTTATTCTATTATAAATAGCAGTCTGGGTCGCCGCTTACGTCACAATTAAGGAGGATTCTCAAATTCACGCCACGATGGCGCTGTGCACAGTAGCGCTGGGTTATTTGCGCATTACCAAAGGCGGGAAGTTAGAACTCGGGTGTTTGATCTCGGAGGGGGTCGTGTTTTGGGAGCGCTCAATATACGGATGGAAATGGTTTGAAAGATGCAGAAAAGTAGGGAACATTTCCTCTTGCCTGGAGTTCCCCTTTAGACGATGGTTTGAACGTTTACTTTTGTCATCTTTTCTCTAACCAAAAGCCAAAAGCTTAGTGACTCGTGACCTTTCTGCAAACCCATAGCCAGACACAAGGACAAATTGAAGATTGTACCGTCAATTATGGTCTCATAACTCTGACAAATTTTCCATCTTTCCCAACCAACCACTAGGGCTCCTGTACTCCCGATAAAGAAGCTACACACCAAATTTCAGCAAGCTTTTTCGGACTTTGAACCTCTGGTGACCTCTGACCTGACACCCAAAACAAATATGGTTCATGTACTCCTCATGGGAAACACAGATAAGTATGGTCTTCATTCATCGAAGTGGAGTCGAGTTATCATGTTTACAAGACCACATTGGCAAAAATAATCGACTTTTCACAATTTCCAATATTTGCATCAAAATTCATCCCGACCTAACACAAAACAACAGGTTCCTGTATCTCCATAAGAAAGCTCCACATCAAATTTTCACTGATCTGACAAACCATTCTGGTTCGGGACTTATCGCCAAATATTTACAAGGTTTCAGACTTTGACCCCTGGTGACCTCATATTACCTCTGAACTAGGGTTTCCTTACTCATCACTGCATGGGATCACACAGATCAATTATGAGCTTCAATCCATCCAGGTGGGGTCGATTATCGTGTTTACAAGCCAAAATTGGCCAAAAATCGACTTTTCACATTTTTTTCTATTTTGACCATTAATTTAACCTCCGACCTGAACCAAAACAATAGTTGTTTTCTGTAACCACCCCCCCCCCCCCCCCCCCCGACCAGAAGAACGCTACACACCAGGTTCATTCAAACTTGATCGGACGGACCAACCATTCCGGACCATTCGTGTTAAGATTTTCAGACCTTTACCTCAGATGACTTCTGAACTCCCAAAAACATAGAGTTCATGTACTCTCATGGGAACATACATCCAAGTATGAGCTTCATCCATCCGATAGGGTCAAGTTAATCGTTTTTACAAGCTGGGCGTCACATACTCACACACATACACACACACAATGTCAATGACGGAATTTCCTCTGACTCCTCAAGATCTAAAACTACTTTCAATCAGAGAAAATCTTTTATACCAACACTGGGGACTTCGGTATCCATATCATGACAGAAGGGTGAGTAGCAAGTGGGCCAGTGGGCATGCTAATCAGTAACCAATGTTTCACGCTTCACTTTGTAACACTTTCCCTGGTTAGGCCATTTCTATCATGCGGTGCACCACGCATACTCATTAGTGTATTTAATTCGTGTATTTATTTATTCCTTGATAGTTTTCACAGCGACAAAATCCTGATTCGAAACTCATAAGTCTCAACTGCCACCGGAGGCACCATTATTTAATTAGTAATTATTATTATATTCATTCTTTTCTTTTTTTCCATCCTTCCTTTGATCTTCAGGTCCCAACGGATTCGCACTCATACCTTCTCACTGCAGGTCGTAGCTGTCATTATCTGGTATGTATCATGATGATTGCAGCAATGCAACAATATCGAGCTGAATGTCATGGTCAAGGCTTCATATCAAAACGATTTTTGACAAGACCCCAAAAAATATTGGTGGGTCAGAATGATCTGGATCTGTCCAATCTTAATGAAAGCAATATAATATTTTTCATTTCATATAGACACATGAAACTGCTCTTAATTCAGTATGGTTCAAGGCTGTTATATATGGCCAGTGCCGATCGCGATAGAAGGGACCGGATATTCTTATGATTTCAATGGAAGGGAGAATAGTTGGCAGTTTAGAGCTCTCCCCAATGGCCTATCGTCAGGGCACGCATTTTCCAAAAATCTCGAGTCCCCACTAGCTCTACCCTGAAAGCTAGGGGGTTTAACCATAGTAACCTTATTGATGATACTCTCGATTCAGATCACAGCTGAGTGTGTGGGAGCAGTGGCAAAAAAATTGAGCTCCTATACACGGTTTGTGTGTTTTCCATACAATCCTTAAATCCCTCTTCACACCCTACCAGGAAATCAGTTTCTCGGTCATAATTACGTTCAAGTTAATTGATGCCAATAATTGCTGATCTCATTTATGAATAGGAAAGTTGCATACAGCAAAAGTTCGTTGAACCTTCTTAGACGAAGTCTTATTCCATCAGAACGGTTGCCACAGTTATTGGGAGAATTGTAGCATCCTATTCCCGGGTGCAATATGGTGCCCTTGGCATTGGAGGAGACAGTTTTGGGAGTAGATAGAGTTGCAGCACTCCGTGAAAATGTAGCCATTTGATTAGACAATGTCTGTCAGTCCGAGCAAAATATGAATTGCTCTGTTGTTCAGGAATGTGCTAATGCAGTGTTCGAACGCAAACGGAAACTCCGGTATCATCGTGCATCACCAGTGATGTTTCTCAATCCGAATTGTGGTGCTAACAGATGGCACACTGGAGATTGGGAGGTAGATGGAAGTCGATAGCAGAACTTAAGGCTGCAAACAATGAATTGGCACTTTCTCGAGCTTCTTGCGCCTTTCATGCCTTTTGGCTCGGATACTGGGACAATGGTCATGTATTTTTGAAATTGGTAGCACAACGGCAGTGGCTGCTGTTAAAACTATGGGCTGAACAGTAGCATACACTGAGCTAGTGAAAAGCTTTCGGAATGGTGTGGAAAGCGGGGTATCTGTATTTTCTGTGACGCACCTACCGGGGTGAAAATAATGCTTTTGCTGACGAACGTCAAGACAAATTGCCATGATAAATTAATCAAATTAAAAAATCAATCACATGTTGAACCCTGCTTTTCAGACTCTTAGGTAACATTCCATGGGTACCCAAAATTGACCTATTTGTTCAAGGTCAAATGCACAAGTGAATCGGTACATTTCATGGCACCCAGACCCTGGTACAGAGGCGGTGGATTCATTCAGCATTGGATGGGATCATGTCGGCATTTACGCTTTCTCTTTCTCCCGCTTGGCCTAATCCTGAATGTCTGACTAAATTCGACAGAGAAAGCTACAGGGCTCATGGTAGTTCCATGGCCTGCTCACCATGGTTTTCACTCGGCTTTTACAAATGCTTGTAGACTATCACGTCTTACAACCAGCATCACCTGATCTCCTGAATCACCCTACACTACAGGTGCAACACCCTTTGTGGAAACATCTAAACTTTCTCTCTTGCAGATTATCCGGAGATCCTTGGAAATGCCAGGACGTTCAGAGAAGGCTGCCAGCCTGCATTATCATCTCCTCTTGGAGGCCATCAACACTACGGCAATATGGAGTCTACATACGTGAATGGTGGCAGTTTTTTTTTACTGAACGGGATGTTGATCCAATGCATGCAACAGCCATATGAAGTCTTAGAATTCCTGTGTCTGCTCTCTGCTAACTGTGGGTATAGTGTTGTTAACACTGAGGAAGAATGTTCCCTCCACTCCCTCCCATAAACGACATTGCTTGAGTTGCATGGAGGGTTTCCAGTTGAATTCCTGAGAGGAATCTCCTTCCACTTCTCTCTGGCGTTCGACTGCACGTGCGCGAACGGCTTCTCTCATATTATTCTTAACTCCTATTGCTTCATAAAATGAGGATCAAACTTCAAACCAGGTAGGTTCTCGTTTAATCTTTCAATTTTACAGCAGTTCTCCATTTTCTACGTTGTTCTGTCAAATTGTCCGTTCTCCTCCTATTTTCTCAATTATTTATTTCTTTGTTTAATATCATCCGGAACAGGCTTCCACTATCTGCTGTCTATATAGCTAGGGGTGACTGCTGAATGTCAGTTGGTTTATAATTAGGGAATAATGAACACATACGAGGGCCTTGTTGCAGAATTAAAACCGGGATGACGTCATAATAGGAGGTTAGAAAAGCCCGAGGCGCAGCCGAGGGCTTTTCCCGACTATTATGACGTCAAACCGGTTTTAATTCGAAAACAAAGGCCCGAGTATCTGTTTATTATTCCCATTCATAAAATACCCATTCACTTTACATATTGTTTCATACGAAAAGTGTGATAATAATGCCTAAAATTGGCATCAAAACGTTTCAAGGAGGGTTCGATAAACTGTGCAAGCTACACGCGCGCGTGCAACTTGTACATCGCGTATCGTGTTTGCGACAGCTAAACCGCGTCAATTTACTTGCGCGCGTTCGACTTTGTGCGCGTATATCTGAACGCAAGGCATTGCGTGTCGCGCGCTCATCTTATTTGGTCAGCCTGTGTTTATTATCAGAATTATAACCGTTATAATTCACTTTCACACACTAAATCTACATACATAGGTCACGTGGTATTTATGAATCAAGCATACAACTTATCTGAAGATGATCTAAGAATACATCGCCTACCCAAGGTGATTTTCCTGTTCTGGCAGTCTCTGATGCCTCTGGCCACTTAATCAGTTTATGCTAGATGTTTGATGTCACTCTGGTGATACTTTCAAAATACATGCTTAATCGGTTGACGGAGGTTTTAAGCAGTCACAGACGGCTGTTTTCATGAGGACATACAGGCAACGACAAACCACTAAAAAGAAGAAAAGATGTGGCTGTTTTGATGCATTTCCGGAGAAAAACGGGATAACTGAAATAGCGTGGTAACGGAGGGGGTTCTTGTGGATTCTTCCTTCTCAGTCCTTGTTGCAAGAATCTTTGGTGACCTCTGGTTGGAAAACTTTATTACACCATATATAAATGATGTTGAGAGATGGATAAATAGATAATGTTTAGGAGTCTATATGTTCTTATGTGTTATAAGGTCTCCTGAATATGTAATATATAAATTTATACTGCATGCAACCGATCATCTTCAAACAACCACAAATGGAAGGAGGACAAACCCCACGACCAAAATTTGGCGATTTCCGGCATGTTCCCTTGATGGGTTATTTATTTTACTTGAATGAGTTTCACCGTAACTGATGACGTCACCAAAGTAACGATGCAGAGGTCGACCATTGACTTCACACAATAAATGCTGATACTTTGCACCATTATAGCAAAGAAAAAAGTATTAGTTATCTTCATAGTTGAAATTAATGAATTAATTCAGTTTCATATCCTTGACAACTTGTAAGTTTTCAATCAGATCCATCTGTTTTGGTTGATTTTTGTATTACACAAGTTACTCCCTCTCCGTGCCGTCACGGGACACAAAACCACATCGCACATAGCAGAATGGTCTCCTTTTCACACTCGAATCGCCTGAAATTCTTTCTGAGTTTTGAGTTCCCAAAGTATTACTAATAATAATACAACCACATAGAAGCAGCTATGTTTAAATGATCATTGTACTTTAACTTGTGCCATTTTATTACAACCGGGCAACATAGGTTACTGGAATAACACAGACCACAAAAAGACTATGGAAGGGAGAATCAATTTGTTGATCATTTTGTTTCTACTATCATTAAAGTAGCGTCTCTCTGCCCCATTCATGGTCTTAGTTGTGTCCAACCGTAGGGTATATGGCAGCATGCACTAAACTTTATAAAAGCATATGTCTTCTATAGCTCAATACCAGAGAAGTGCATTCACAGTGATGACTCACTCTTCATGTGGTTTCGAGGACATGTGGTGATGTAACTGTCGCAGAATGTGTCAACGACCACTGCATAAACCACTTGCCTGCATACGATGGGCAAATATACAAACGTATACTCCCAATGCTGCTGCACGATATTTGTCAGATGCGGGGCACTTACTATCAGAGACAGTGAAACCTTGGCGCAACTTCTTGGGGTTTATTGATGGGAATGGGGTGAATACAGCATTTTGCCTTCAGCCAATAACCCTTGTTGTGAAACATGTGCAGTTATTTTGTCAACGATATCCACATATCATCATTTCACTGAATAAATCCCCTGACCTCAAAAGGGAATAAACAAAGTATAACAGAACGTCATATGCTTCGAAAATGTGAGATGGTTAAAACGATGACAGAGCTCACTGGTAACCCACATGTTTATTTTTCTCAAATCCAGCGTCGCGGATTTTCGCTGTAAAGCTGTCATACACAATATACTCATCCAATGAATTGTAAGTGCTCTGGAGAACTTGACACAACTATAGGCCTACCTTCACTGCATAGAGACTGATCACACTGGCGCTCATTGAGAAGTTACCCTTTAAGGATCCATTCAGTTTACGTGACGCCCGCCGGGTTATGTAGACAGATGTCTAATTCGTCAGGACGGTTTCTTCGCGGGGTTGTTCAGCATTTGACTGCATTTGGAACGTCTGACATAACGCCAGTGGAATAAGAGCGCCACCTATTTGCCATTCGATATGTCTCCTGTGTGAACACTTTCAATGGCAACATTTCATTTATCATTCTATGCCTTACGTAACAAACGTCCCGAAAGGGACAGTTGTGTTGATGGAAGGATTCAGAAGAGAATATAAAACTGTCACTCACAGCCGATATCGCATAGGGAGGAGATAGGGTTGCTGAATGATGAATTCAAATAACGAAAGAGAGTAACGCTGACAATAATATAATAATAATAATAAGAATAATAATAATAATAATAATAATAATAATTAATAATAATATAATAATAATAATAATACTAATAATAATAATAATAATAATAATGAAGCTATACGGGAAGAGTGAAGAGACATCGACTCCATGATAAACACTGTACGGATCTTCAGCGAAGATATCAGGATGGAGTTCGGGCTGGAAAAAATGTGGAGACTGATCGTCCAACGAGGCAAAGTACAGGCCACCCAGGGGCTCCCCCTCGACGTCGGGAAGATCCACGACGTCGACGTACACAAGGATACAAATACATGGGAATACTGCAAGGGATGGAGAACTTGCAGAAGCAAGTTGAAGGATGGAGCAGTCAAGACCTACACCAAGAGACGGCGACAAGTACTGAAGTCCAAACTCAACGGACACAACAAAATCCAAGCGATTAATTCATATGCAATGCCAGTGATGAGATACACAGGGGGCGTGATAGACTGGAAAAAGAAAGAGATGTCCGAGTTGGACCGCAGGACTCGCAAACTCCTCACCATGCATGGGGGCCTCCACCCAAGAGATGATGTACACAGACTCTACCTCCCACGAAGACAGGGAGGTAGAGGATTGAAAGAAGTGGAAGCCACGATAACCAGCGAGGAAGTGGAGCTCCGTGAATACATACTCAGTAAAACTGATGAAGAGCCCATACTGAGAGTATGGCAAACAAGACGAGGCGGCTGGAGTCGCGAGTAAGAAAGAATGGAAGGCAGAGTGCAGTGGCAGCGTCGGTGTGAAAAGAAGTGGAAGGAGAAAGCACTACATGGGCAATACCCCAAATAGAGGAAATTACCAGCCCGGAATTGGCATACAGATGGCTCAACACCGGAGAGAGCTCAAAATAGAGACTGAGGCTCTAATCACAGCTGCCCAAGACCGAACCCTGAACACGAAATGCCACCAAGCCATAATCCTAGGGATTAGAAGCGACAGCAAGTGCAGAAGGTGTGGGGCAATGGAAGAAACTGTCAACCACCTGGTGGCGGGATGCCAGACGCTAGCCCCACGGGAGTACGTTACTCGTCACAACAGTGTAGCATCAGCCCTGCATGGAAGATATGCAGGCACTACGGCATGATGGTCGCTGATCAGCCATGGATACACCATCCGGATGCGGTAATGAAGCCAGATGAAGTCAAGCTGTTGTACGACTTCGAAATACGCACTGACAGGAGCATAGCTGCAAGGAGACCGACACTAATCGTCCTGGACAAACAGAAAACACACACCACGTTAATAGATGTTGCAGTCCCCAATGATAAGAACTCAAGGACAAGGAAAAGAGAAAATTATAAAAATACCAAGACCTGAGGCTGGAGATAAAGGATTGTGGAACACCAGAGCGGAAGTGGTCCCAGTTGTGATCGGAAGCACTTGGGGCGGTCAGCACCAAACTGGAAAAGCACCTTGAGAAGATTACCACGAATGCATGACACCACCAACTAGTCAAGCAAGCGATCCTCGAAGCGCCCACATACTAAGAATCCGGGTATGATTCCGAGGTCAAGGCAGATGGAGGAAGTCCAACTGAATGAGGAGTGTGGTAGAGAATGATGTGATAAT
Organism: Sclerodactyla briareus; assembly: GCA_026419785.1. Lineage (NCBI taxonomy): Eukaryota > Metazoa > Echinodermata > Holothuroidea > Dendrochirotida > Sclerodactylidae > Sclerodactyla > Sclerodactyla briareus. The sequence goes on along the minus strand of JAODTK010000322.1, from coordinate 113,583 downwards.
AATAATAATAATAATAATAATAATAATAATAATAATAATAATAATAATAATAAAATAAAGAAGCACAGAGCAGAGAAAAAAACGGAAAGAAATAAGCAAAGGACGAAAAACAGGCAAAGAAACACACAACAAAGACATAACAGGAGAATCATCAGACAGAAAGTGCTTAGTGAAGAGAAAACGTTTCGAGACGAGACGTGAAAGTAGCTACAGTCGGACCCAGACGGACAGATTCAGGAAGGGTATTATACAAGTAAGGAGCAAGCAGAGGCCCATGCATAGAGATATTGAACGATCACGTAGACTTGGGGATGAGCGGATACCATGACTTTAGGCTGTTGCTTGGACGATGACCTTAGAGATCTGGAAGGAACATGCAGTCGAACAAGCTCTGAGATGAGACTAGGAGCCATGCAGTGATTGCAATACAGAGTTATCCATGAACACCCGAGCAAATGCGCAATGACATGAAATGGATGCGATGGAACGGGTGCTTAGTGCCATAACGAAATGGACACCAAAAATCAATTTGAAGTGGCGTGCATACACCAAGAACAGGAACTTCTGGTGACACTGAGAAGGATATGCCGACCCACACAATCTCGAAATGTGCATGGTATTCCACAGACATTAGGCCTCCACTGCTAGTCGAGGGATGCCTAGCCACTTAGCACTAACCCGAATAGATCAAGGACTTTTTGTTTTAAATCGACAACTGGCAATCGTCTTCCTTCCATGTGTGGACATAATGGTTGATATTGGAACCGACAGACAAAAGTTAACTCGGCCAATTAAAAGCTCAGCCTCGTGATCAAGGTCACATGGCTTTGCCTCTTTTTAGTCAATGGATCTGAGCCCCACCTGCTGGATGTGGACAGTTGCGCTTGGGGCACAGAAAGCGCAGCACAAATGGGTATTAATCAAATAAACAAGGCACTACCTACTAACTGGAACCATCGTAATACTGTTCACTATAATGAACCGTTCTTAGTCATTCAATGTTGAGAAATTCAGGCTACTGAAATCACCCTGTCTGGAAATATCGAAATAAACATTCGAAGCGGAATATTATACAGACTGTATTTGAAAAAAAATCAAATGCGCCACATGCCTCAACACCCTGACCGATGTCCTTTTATTGGCCATATTCCAAACGACCTAATAATCCGCACATGTATCTATTCAGGCACCATGTTAGATAAATACCTCTGGGGACATACATTTCGAGGTACGATACTAGCCTTCGTCGTCCTCTCAAAATTACACAAGACTATCTGAACCTGAGTAGATTGGCACGAAACACCTAGGGGCATGTCCCTTTTCTCATATCGAATTCCGTTCTGAGTTATTAGTTTTCAAACATCTGTTTGGCACATTTGGCGGACCGCTCCTCAATAAAGCAATATGCTACGAAGTCATATTTGAACTTGCCAATATGGGAAAAAAGGTAAACTGACGTTGTCAAACACAAAACATCGAAAACTCGAGACGAGAAATCAATAGAATTAGTTGAACATCGATATCTCAACATGATTCTTCAAGCCATGGAATTTGGCGGGTACTGAGTGGGCTTTGCAGATTAGGCTAACTACAGTTTTTATAACTCTCCTAATAGATATATAGTCGTAGATAACGTACAGCAGGGAATGCTATCATTCCATGATAACAGTGTGCCCACTCTCGTCATGAGAGCAGTCTACTCACCACCACGCCGCGCCCGGCTGAGTATGCTTACACAGAGGTTGGAAAAGTCTCCCGTTAACGTTTCCTCCGTAGGGAACCTGAGAATCATTGAGCGTGACCGGGGTTATGTTATGGCAACGGGGGCCAGTCTACGGGTACTCCCACGTCGCTCCGCAATCCGTGTCTCAGGCTCTCCCGCGTCATTGGCTATGTGATAACAGCATGTTTTCACCTCCTGGGAACAGTCTGCTCACCTGAATTTGAGTTTGACGACCAGGCCATCCGGGATAGCTATTATGGGGTTATACTGGTCCTTTTGTAGTCACCGGACACCTACGAGCATTCGTCCAATTTTCAAGGGGTTCCAAATATTACCACACACAGGGAATACACACTAATGGTATAGTGTGTAGGTGACATCCGCTTTAGAACTAGTAATCGACTCATTTTGCAGGATAATAATTCCTCCCTCCATTAGTTCCGCGAAACTGTTCTATTACCGTGTTGCTACGTAGCTACGGTACGTGTTCAAAACGAGAAGCAGTGTCCGCTATTCACGGTGTCCGAGACTATGCAGGTATACGATTAGGACTGTCTCTGGAAACCGGTTATTAGTCTTTTAAATACAAAGCGGTCACCCGAGTCATATTCCCTGTTCCCAATAGAGTGACAAAATCAAACGTTTCATGTGAGGAGCGCCAATGAATTCCTTATCTGTTTTTTTGTGTGGTGTTCCCTTCAAGTAACTGGCCTTACTTTGGTGAATAATGAGCTCCTTTTGTTTGATTCTATGTACCGCCTCATACTGTTCCTCATAACTTCGACTAATTGACATTCAGTTAGAATTTTGTGACACTGATTCCATCCACATATTAAGCAATATCATCAATCAGTGGCGTGCCAAGGGGGGGGGGCTGGGGGTCCAGCCCCCATGCCATGGTCAGCCACCCCCAATTGCCCCCCCCCCCCCCTCCATTGCCCTTCCCCCTCCCCACTGGAGATTGGAAGACACTTTTTTTTACCAAGGTTACACCTCTGTTTCAAAAAACAACAATTGACCAAATTTGTCATTAAGTGCTTAATTTTGACCAACTGTCCATGAAAATTAGGCACAATTTTCTCTCGCTCTTCAAGCGGATTTCACGTTTTTCTTTCTTTTTTCTCGTTCTAAACGACCACACCCAGTATTATTACATTCACACGTTCACACTGCTTTTCTACAAGACCCCCTTTGACCATGGTTCACCCACCTCAACAAAAATGCAAAGGGCTTAATATTTTCTTGACTGCACTGGACTGCTTCTATACTTATCGTGTAAACAAGATTTTTGCTTTGATCCCCCACATAAAAGATCATGTACTATTTGAAAACCCTGCCAGTATGAGTTTATCCATCCCATGGGTCCATTTACAGCTGAAATTGACAAAGGTATCACTGTTCAAAGTATTCCTTTTTCCACCAAATGAACCCGGTCTTTCCACAATGAACCCAGGCCTACATTAGAAAAAATAATAGGGTTCTTGATTCCGATAAGAAAGCTACACACAAAGTTTCATCAACCAACGCATTATGGGCTTATCGTTCCACACTGCTTACCTTAGATGACCACCCAGGCACTATGGAGGACATGGTACTCATCATGGGGAACAGCTGCTTAATAAATTCAAGCGAGGGTGTTCCGGCTTCAGTAGATATAATTTTTTTTACGTGTCACCCCCCCCCCCCTCCCATTTAAGTTAGTTTTGGAATTGTCAGGTGAATTTTGGTCGACTTGATCATACCTAGATTCTTTGCAATACGACGGCCATGTCGACCTGTGCTTATATCACCCTCCATAGACTTCTGTTCCATGATGCCACAGAATTAAATGAACTTTCTGATAATTTTCTAGTATCTTGTAGACCGAAATCACATTAAAATGTTCCCAAATGAGCTTCAGATTGCACTTGAAAGCATCTCGAATCCTACAGCTCCAGGCCCTGAGGCGGACCCTGGACCCATGCCCCGAAGGGACACCCGCACTGCGCGCTCGCATACATTCGGTCTTGTCGTGGTATGGTACGCAGAAGTAACCACGCAATGCATAAGGGCGACTGACACGACAGTCAGTTGTCAAATCGCAATCATGATAAACTGTTACCCAATGAGCCTCAGGCTGCAGGGAGAGCATCTAAAATACGACACTTCCAGGGCCCCAAGGCGAGCCCTGGACCTACGCCGGAGGGGAGCTTTCGCGCTACGCGGCCCATATATAGGGAAGTGGTCACCTGTCTGAACTCGATTCTCAATTCACAGCGCGAATATCGCCCCGCTCCCCTTGGGAGTTGACTCTTGTAATCACGCTGGTCACATAATATTGTGCATAAGGTGCCACAATCACTTTTGACCCACCATAGTGATCTAGAGACAACCGGACATTGCATGTTGGTGGGATCGTGTTGAGTAAACATACATACACAAAAAAAAAAACGAACTATACCTTTTCATACTTTTCTCAATAAAGTGCCCTCATTCTACATCACAGGAATCAGGTCCCTCAGTAGAAAGATTCACTTGACAGGCGTTCCGGGGCAAGCTTCCGGTCTTCCGAGGTTGCGAGAACTACATTCTCACAATCTTTTTTCTTTCTCAAATGACCAATATTTTACGCCCACTCAAAAGCCATATATTCTTGTACGTACCCCCTAAGAAAGCTCTACACACTCAATTTAGCCTTGATCTGAGCAATTGATTCTGTATCCCGTTGTGTGCAGTGGTAGACCGCTATAGTGATCTCAGATGACCATTCATTCCAAACAATGTTGCATTTTACTCATAGCATGTATTAACTCAGTTTTGGGTGAAATCATGGCTAATGCGGAGTAGCCTATTAGAAAAGGGTCAAATCCTATACGCGCAGGTGGAACCTCTTCGCCCATCCCGGCACAAAAAATATAGTAGGCTATTTTAGGATCACTAATATGCAAAATTGTCGCACTAGTACTAACGTTCAAGTCAAATTGGGCCACCAGGTGTTTCCTCCAGAATCCAAATTAACTTCATTTTACAATTTTTTGGTTGTGCAATCTTCAACAAAATACACGGGAGATGCCGTTTCCTGCAATCTGGCGGGTCCTCCCAGACAAAAGTTGTCTCGCTACGATCCGCGCCAACCCCTGGTGCGCTCCGCTTAGATGTCCAACATGTTGAATCTCAAATGCCTTGCCCCCACTCCCAACCTGGCACCCCCATGGCCCCCTACTAAAAAAAATCCTGGCTATACGCCACTGCATATACTGAATTATCAGGCGGTGCCAATATGACATTCATATTCCCCTAGGATTCGCGTTCCAGTCAGTAATTTTGCATTAGCCCTCCTCTGAGTTCTCTTACGTAAATTCGTGTGCATAATTCTCACGAGGACAATACCCTACCCGTCGGACAATTACGATGAACTGCATGATAATACCTTGGCGCTAATGAGGTGACATGTACGTCCTGAGAGGTTTTGCAGACATCTTGGGGGTTTCGCGAATACTCCTGGTTTGTGAATCTGGGAGTCAATGGCATAAACTCCAGGTCATACCTACCTCATTTCTTACATTCTCAAGCGGGAGACACCGGTGGCTTACATAAGCGTACATAAGATGAAAGTAGTCGGCGAATATCACTCATCTAGATAGCCTTAACATCGACATGATTCACCAGAAGAACAAACTATAAAGTACGGGCAGGTAGTTAGATCATCTGACATTCTGCCGGACTAAGATCGAATCCTGTTGGTTGTGTGGGTCATAACACGGAAGGCTTAAGTAGAAAGTACCTACGCCGGCAAGGCACACCTGCCACAATGCCTCGTCTGAATGCGCGATCAGAACAAAAGACTACTCTACTGATCTCATGGAAATCAGATAATTGGAAACAGGTAATGACCTCCATTAAACCCTGATTCTATGTTCAAATTACTCGGAACTGAAGGTAGGCCACATCTACCATGTTCAATACAATCGTTAACCAGAAAGCCAATTCTTAGTGATTCCTTTCCTCATTTCTGACACCTCTGGGCCAACACAAGGAACAAATGTACAAGCTCATTATGGGCAACATTGTAACAACGACTGACGATTTTCCCATTTTTCCCACAAAAAATGGTGGCTATCTTATTCAAACCATGGGTCCCTGCACTCTTTAATGAATAAAGCAACACACTATTGCAACTTATCCTAACTTTTAACTAGATTTTCCAACTTTGACCTCTGTTGACCCCTCACCTGACCCTAGAAATAATAGGAGCAAATGTAGTTATCATAGTGAACACAAATACCGAGTATGAGCATCATCATCTAGGTGGGGTCGTTTATGCGTTTACAAGCTGAAATTAGCCAGAATATTACTGTTTCTCAGCTACCTTACACAGGGTACCGTTGCTCAGATAATGAAGCCACACACCTAATTCCAACCGGATCAGATCAAGCATAATTTTCAGGTTTACAAGGATTTTCTAATTTCTACCGTCGCCTGCGGTGATCTCAGGTGGCCTCGGATCTGACCTCAAACCAATAGGGTTCGTGTGCTCATCGTGGGAACTCACACACCAATTATGAGCTTCATCCATGCAGATGGGGTCGAGTTATCGTGTTCCAAGCCACCATTGTGCCAAAATTATCGACTTGGTCTATCGACTTTTCTATTTCTATTTTGACCGAAATTCACACCCGACCTAAACCAAAAAACAATAGGAGGCTCCTGTAAGAAGCTAATGCACCAATTTCAACTTGGACCTTCAAACCGTTCTAACTTAGCGTGTTTACAAGGTTTTCAGACTACTACCTCTGTTGACCCTCAACTGACTTCAAAACGATATGTCATGTACTCATCATGGGGAACACACATACTAAGTATGGGCCTTCATCCCTCCAGGTGGTGTCGAGTTATCGTGTTCACAAGCTGGACGTAACTACATACACATACACACACTGACACCCACAACCGGTAATGACTGATGGATTCCTTCGACCTCGTCAAGGAAGCAAATAATGTAAATGATACAATATAATAATAGTTTAGAAACAGGTACTGACCCCAATCCCTATAAGTTTCCTTGCTAAAGATATGTTGTCAGGCTGTTTGAGCAGACGTCATCGGGAGTAGTCTGTCCAAGTTGGCCACCTTACTTCTTGAAAGATGATCAGGTAATTGAACACGCTTTTTTACGTGATGGGCTACTAATTATTTACTGTCTCATCGATTTACCATTACTAGAGAAGATTCATGCGTGCGGTCTACCTTCGATGGAGCGAGCGAATTCGAGGTGATTGATTCAGGTTTTCAAATTGTTCATGGATTAAAGGGGGCCTTTTTCACTATTCCTTTGAGTTCCTCGGCAATGTGACCCCAATATTGTTCCTGCCTCAAGCTTCGTTGTAATGACAGCTTAAATATTCCTTCTCGCAGACGTTATTTAGATCCTGAGAATGGTTTTCCTTCTAAGAAGTGGGAGAACGTTCAGAACAGTCTGTGATTCATTCTGCAAGATTGGTGGGCGAATTCTCAGGCATCCGGGATTTCTCCCTCTGTTAAATATGTCTCAGGGTCTTTCATGGGATTTGGTCCTTCTTGACCCCTTTTCACTGACTAAATGAAGTTTTACAGTATGCGAGGTCACTGACAATATTCAACTACATGCCTGGACCCTAATTAAAATGTGAAAACCCCAAATAGTTCGAACAATTGCATACATCACGTTGCGAATTGGCACCCACTGGGGTTGCTATGCCATGAATATTAGCATCATTTATACCCCTAAGTTTATAACAGTCATATTACCGCTGGTGTAGAGGGGGGAGGGTAGCGGTCTGCAAATAGGCATCCGAGCTCCAAATGCTGTAATGTGTACAAAAACCCAACCTTGCAACTATCACAAAAATGCGAGGCTTCTTCAGAAAGACAGAAGGAAAGACCGACTCAAATGATTTCACACAACACATGAGTGTTTGCAGTCATCTAACTACGTCTGCCTATAATTCGAAACCTGTGTGCTCACACTAACCAATAATAATAAATCATTCAATCCATCTCCAATTAACTGGTTCGTCCTTTTTTACTATAGGATTTCTTCTTCGTATTTCTCCACTTCCAACTGACGGGCCCTGATATCGCGTGCATCTTCTCGCCTCTTTTTCCTGTCTTATCACCCTAGCCTCCTCCTCTTTGTTTGGACAACCTATACATCTCATTCCCGCGAAGCCAAATGACTTCCCTAGTTCCGTATTCTCTGAGACTCATGCTACCGAGACAACAAAATAACAAACAATAATTACCATAACTAACTAACTTAAAACCATTAACTTCGCAGTCCACTATCTGTCTTCCCGGACAAGCCCCCAAGACCCACATTCGATAAATGCATGCTAAAATTAGTGAGAGCAAGATGGGAGACGTTGTGCCCATTTTTGGCTCCAGACCTCTCCGATCCTCTCCCCCACACGACTTTATTTGGTTCTTCTTGTCACTACCTGCTGCTTTTTCTTGGTCTTTCTTGGTTTTCTTTTCAGTTTTTGCTCTTGAGCAATTCCTGCCTGTTTTCGTGAGGTACTGCTGCACAAGCGTCCGAGCTCACAGACCATCCTCGAAAGATTGCTCGGTGAGTTCTGCGGTACAACGGCTCCTTCTGCAGGTCGTGCCAATGTCAATCAAATGGCACTTCAGATCCACCAACAGTAGGCACCCCGTTCTTCATTTCTGCCTCAGCCTCAACAACGCGTAGCGGTTTTTCTAGCGCTTTCTTTAACCGCAAATCGTCACTCCTGCAATGAACATGATTCGTTCAATGACTCTTCCCAGTAAAGTCCAGTGATTACCAGACCTTCTCTTTACAGGTATTTGTGGAATTCTCTCCATTTCTTTGTAACCCAGCGTAACAGCGAGGCGAAACTATTCCAGAAATATATTCAGTCTGCACACACATAATTCAGGAGTCAATCACCCTGGAAGGGGGCCCTACTTCAAATGAGGGCAGCCCAGTACCGATGCCAGAATGTGTTCTTCATTCATCACAACTCGTGAATATTTGGTTAAATATAATGTCTCATTATTGGGAGGGTGGGGCGAACGGGGGGGGGGGGGGGGAACCGATCCTAACGAGGCGGCCATTCTACGTCCCAGAATTGCTGCAGGATACATTACTCAGCTTGTGATCGAAACTAAGCATTATAGACAATTACCATGGTTCGGAGGCTTTTCAACTTTCTTGTTCCTCGCACGACGACAGGCACGAACTTATCCCTGAACCACTGTTGTAAATCTTGAGACACACTATATGGAATGTTTACCGAAGTAACCAACACAACAGGGTGTGTATGCTTCAGAACATCGTTACCTATACACGACCAGGTATAGACGTCCGCCGGCTAACGTTCTAGAGTACGATTATTATTTATTAATGCGTTATTATTTCTCGTCGTTACTTCCATCCCCACATTAGTGTACACGTATAAGGTATAACTGCAAACAGTTTCCACGGTTCCTCTTCATTGTAATCATTTCATTATATTACGAACAGCGTCTGACTCACGGTCCCACAGCCTTTGTTCTTCTTGAAATGTATGTTCATGCCATCAAATTTCCCAGGGAGTAAACTGCCCAAACAGCGTATGATTCCTCAACTTTTTCTCCCGGTTAATCGCGATAACCTGGACCTGGCTCAAGAGGGTTTGTATTTGTCCCGATACTACATGCCACCGAGATTAGTAGAAAACAAGGGACAACGTATAGCACAATTAAAACATTGAGCAACATCAGGATTGTTAGCGTCTGCGGCTGCGAGGTATTGGTCCTAGTGACATAATCATCAATGAGTTTTTTCGTTATGTAGGCCGCAACGCCAGACTGGCTATTATTTGCCAATCCAAAAGCTTGCCCGCAGATATTGACATTTGATTCAGTTCTCAGAACAAAATAATTTGAATGACGGAATGTATGAAAACAGGAATCAAGTCAATTTTGGAAACTATGTGAACTTCTGACCCATGTCCTGTAACTTCACCAGAATGGGAAAACCCCACCCAGCACGAAATGCAGGATGGTTATGTGCTTTCCATGTAAATATCTCAGAACTCTCGAATCCTGATACTTGTCTAGTATAACTTCGTGGGGGGTTTTTTTTTACGTTAGAAATTCGTTTTGGTTTGCGAATGAATGTTTCGCGCGACGGAATTACTTTAAGACAGGATTACATTGCATGCCACAGCGGCACGTGGTGAGGAATTATCGCATCCTGACGGGATCTCAATCGCATAAAAAAGAAAACACATACGGACGACAAATATGACGCAACAGACTACGGTTTTCAAAAGGGAACTGCATGCTGTGATGTTTTAACAACAGGTTCTCGCGATAGAATTTCCACTTTTTAAGCAAGGTAAATTACAGGAATACATAGCCCTTAGGAAAAAGCAACTATAATTTGATTTTCTCGCTTGACGGTTCATGTTTAGTGGTCAGTTTGTCGCGTGTATGTGCATGTCTTGTGACGGCTCTTCTGAATGTAAAAAGTCCTCGTGCCGACATTTCGTGTGGAGGTAAATTGCTTTCATGCGACCACAATGGCAATTAATCAGCAGGAAGGAAGACCACCCATCATACTAATTGGCCAAAATTTGCATATTCATATTGAAAATCCACCCGGAGGCCATCTCATGACCGATTTTAGCGGCATCGATGGGGCAGTTTGGTGTGTATGACAATCTGAAAGTGTACACGAACTGATTGGATGTCGGGCGAAGTAAAAGTATTAATTAAGTAGTCCGACTTGCATAATTTATTGCCATTAAAAATAATTTTCAGCTGTCATTTGATTTCAATAGGACTGTAGATATGGTAGACCTTGGTTTTGTGAACCTGATAGTCAGGGTGACCGAGTTCAAAAAGTCATTTAATGTTAGTAAGATTTCTATCTAGTGCAAATTAATAGGCAAACTATTATGTCATTATCTGGTCAGAGGCGTCGGGAAGGGCGTTGTGTAGTTTTTAACTCCGAGTGATACATTCACAACTTAAGCGGCGGGATACCATATCCCATCAATTAATCAATGAGCTGGGGAACTCCTGAATCGACTGTGGTAGGGGCGTGTGACACCTGATCGACACAGACGTCAAGGACTTCAAATAAATATATAATTTGAACATATGTTAAAACAGTATAAAATGAAACAATAACAAAAAATAACACAGTAGTGAACTTTTTTTTTCTAAGAACGTGAAAGACCATTTGAAAGGAAAGAATACAAGAAAAAAACAGGAACTAAAACAGGACAATGATCATGAATAAGACGTTCAAAACATGTCAATACTTAGCCTCTCCACATTTTTGTTAATTCTCGGTTAACCCAGTGCCATTCTTTGTCGCTGATAGGAGAACATTTGCCTTCACGATGGTCAGTTTTGCCCCACTTAACAAACAGGCCGTTTGGTGAAGACCCATAGTCATAGGTTAGGGATTAGAGGTGGAATCCAACTCACTCAGATAATCCGGGGTCACTCCATTGAGACATTGATATAACAGCATTGTTAATCTCTTTTGAATTATTTTGCCAATTGAATAAGTCACTACTCTTTGTCCCCCATTATGACCCTTGCTGTATGAATCTACAATCAATAATCCTTTCCATATTGCTACTATTGCAAAATATATCCCTTGAGAGTATATAATAATGTATCTGCATTATAAAAATGATTTAATTCTCCTGAGCAATGCTATTCTACTATTAATCACTCAATAAACATTGGTCAACATGGGCATCCCAAGGCCAGGATGTCGTGGGGTAAGTGCCCCCCCCCCCCCCTTTGTATAACAAGCAGTTTTTCTGTTTTTACATCTCCACATTTCCAACTACTTGGGAAGATCCCGCTTGTATATTTAAGTTTTTATAATATTGTCCGATTAATCTTGGAAACAATACGTCCAGCCTGCTTTAATAATCCATCCAGTCCGGCTGCCTCTGGAATCCAATGGATTTTCAGGCAATTTGGTACAAAAGTACAGGAAACCTCAAGGTATACAAAGAAACATTGATGAACCGGGAAACATACATGGAAACGTACTAGTTTAAATCATTAAAATTAAAATCATGTCACCTGGTGGTTCATTCAATGTTACATTTTGCGAAGATACCGATGTGAAGAATTCATTGAAGCATCGCAATATTCTCATTTTCTTGTATTTCATTATTGTTACCATAATGAAATTTGGTGAATGCTGAGTATTCATATTAGTGTTAATTGATCGAACATCACGTAGGAGCCGCTATATAGCTTCGGGTTGCCTTTGTTTTAGTAATGGCATTGGAAATATACTTTTTGCATTTAAATAAAACAAGTTACTCTATTGCGCGCCTGTCGGTACATATTGCATCCTGATCGTTTGGCATAATTCCGTTTTTCAATTGCACTGATTTCATCGTTAAACCAAGTAGGCTGAAGCTGCGTTATGACACGTTTTTCTTTGGGTGGAGCGTGCTTGTTCAATACATTCATAAACATATATGTAATATAAGTCATTGGTAATAGTGAGATCAACTTTTATGAATATCCAATCTATTCTGTAAGAGTATGGGCTGCTTGACCCCTTACAAAATAACCATTTTGACTAGAATGAACCGACGAACTTTCCACCTAGATTCCTGAACATTGCATGTGGCATAGTCCCGATAAACTGGTCAATTTCCATGATCTCGATGACCTTTGACCTCGAATTTCTGAACATCCTACATAGGCTATCTTGCGACAGACAGACGTATGGATTTTGAGCGAAAATCCTTGGAATTCGAACTGGGGATTTTGACAATCTCTCAATTTCACATTTGGAGATCAGGATGGTGACAAAGCTGTTCAAATGTTCAAATAAGTAAAAAAGTAACTAAATATAATTCGCTCTGCAATGGGGGACTTATTCTTGCTATGAAAACTTATTTTCGGCCATAATTTGACCATTTTCCCACTAATGTGTGTAAGGTAACAGGAATACAAGCAAGAAGACTTAGTGATTCCTTAACTGGTCCTAAGCATTCTAAACTTGTGGGGTTCACAAGGGTATTAACTTAGAGTATGTTGACCCAGATGACCTTAGAAGTGATGCCCAAAATAATAGGGATCCAAATACTAAATACGGGCTTCATCCACCCAGGTGAAGTCGAGTTACCGTTTCCACAAGATTTTCACAAAACAAAAGCAAAATTTGATTTTGACCATCTCCCCCCACAATGACATTTGCATGGCATGTGGATAGTTTGTCACTCATCGAGGTTCTCATAACGTGCTTGCTCAAGTGCTAGCATTCGCGCAGTGTGGGCTAATAGCGGAAATGAATACAGTTGTTAGATTTATTTTGTCTATTTGTCGTAGCATATGCCTGTTCACGGGATCCGTCCTTGTCAGCAATCGTCCGCATCGTCTGTGTCCCGTCCTTGCGTATTTGACTATGGTCACTACCATCATTCTCATCGGCATTGCGGAGAGGACCGGTGGTCTTAAACGACACAAGGCGAGTATCCTCGCGGACATCAGAAATGAGATAACCGACGTCATGATGAGATCATCGAGATCATGATGAGATCACCGACATCATGATGAGATCATTGATGCAGCGTATTGGTAAGCTGTGGAAATAGGATGAAGGAAAATGTTATGTTCCTACTTGGATGAATGCTGAGATTTAACAGCCACATTGGGTTTGTATTTTCCTTGCCAAAGGATTCCAATAAAGTATTATCTAACTATCTGCCTGCCTGAATGCATAACTCCTGCCTGCCTGTTCTAGCTATCTATCTCCCAATACCCATAGCACCTCAACTGCAGACATAATAGGGCCTCGAGCAGGGATATTGATGTCCGAGCGACATAACTCGCCCTGAGCGAGAAAGGAAAAAAGGGAGTTTTGACATCAGTTTCAAGTGAGATCCGAAGTGGATAATTTCGGGAAGAATCTCTCTCTGCTCCTGATGTTGAATGAGATTACGAACAGCCTGGGTCAAAATTGAGGAAAGGGTTGTGCTGCAACAGGTAGTTAGTTGCGGACCTGCAAGTTTTGTTCCAATATATTCGTCCAGGATTACCAGTTACAGCAATTGAGTGGCATGGAGAAACTCCTGAGTAATAACTCATGGAGGCCTGAGCTGAGATGAGTAGATTTCCAAGAAGAGGTGAAAAACGTAATAAACATGACACCGTACATATTTAGAGCAGGAAGACAGCTCTGCTGGAGGAGCCATGGAGCTTCTCTAACTCCACGAAAGTGTCTGGTATTATTGTAGCAAATGACTTTGAAAGATTCAGGCGTTATCAGAAGAAAAAAAACTCAACATCATTTCTGAGGATGAAAACTACGTACTGGTGTTATGAAAGAATCGCATCAACATCGCTACCGACTGTACTTCTCTCAATGCTTACCGCTCACCACATTGGGCACAACGAGCGAGTTTTTTTTTTTCATTTGGCTAATGTCAGCTTGCCCAGATCCATGAGAATTGACGTACGAAAAAACGCGATCACTAGCAGCATTGACCAACTACACCTCAGTTGTAAGAACATAGATAGTTTCGTCATGGAAATCACACTCACGTTTATTTCCTATATTTTTTCTTGGGAAATTTGTTACTGACATTCCATTCGGATCACTTCACATATGCCACTGTTTCTTAAGATGAAAGGGTGTACCGTGTATGCAGTATATAAGTACCAAGAACCATGAGAATTGATGTATCCAGAGGACAAACATAACCACTATCATATTTCTCTCGGCAAGCAAAACCGCAATTCTTGTAGGTCAAGTCGTATTCAATTCAGTAGTTATTAATACTATTAGGTTTCAGATTGCGTGAATGACATTCCATTCGCGTCACTTTACAAAAAAAATTTAAAATCAATAGGTAGCATGATGGTGTGGGTTGTTAGCCATTAGGAATCTGGTTAGGAAAAATATTGCACCAAGAGGATGAAGAAGATGTTGTGCTCTATTTCTTGCTTTGTTCATTTTATTTCCAGTCGAAATTTTCGGTCGAACCTGGACCATCTTCAGCTAACAACCCACACCATCATGTTACCTATCAGAGATGACTATCGGCGATCAACAGGATCCTGCTGGGGATTCAAATACAGTAAAAATCATCTACATACCGGTGTTAGTGTGTGGCATCATTACCATCTATGTCCCATATGGAAACAGCTTCCTCAACGTTGCAGCCTCCTGTATCCATATTTCCTCTGACCTAGGAGTCCTCTGGTCTGTGGCATCATTCTGAAGCTGTAAAGTTGAATAAAGTGTGCGGTCTATTGAAAAATATATGAGCCCCACACAAACGA
Organism: Sclerodactyla briareus; assembly: GCA_026419785.1. Taxonomy (NCBI): domain Eukaryota; kingdom Metazoa; phylum Echinodermata; class Holothuroidea; order Dendrochirotida; family Sclerodactylidae; genus Sclerodactyla; species Sclerodactyla briareus. The sequence continues at coordinate 98,564 of JAODTK010000322.1, read as the reverse complement.
GTAGTGTGCGATTCAATTCTACTAAATTATGACAGCCCTATCCTATCTTATTGTGGTGTACTAAACCGTTCAGCCAATAGGCAGACGGACAGTATAGGTTCATGTGCTGAGGAACGAACATAATGGGGTGTATTCTTGCGTGCTCCGTCAAGTACTCAATAGCAAGCACCAAATTCAGTCAAACCTATTGAAGTTGAATTTCTATGTTTGGTCGTGGTGTTATATAATTATGATTTGTAATGTCCCATGAAGTAATTATTCAATTATCACAGCAAGGTGGTAACCGTGTCTGAGAAAACGGAGGTACATAAGCATCACAGGTTGGACAGTGTGTAGTTTTCTTTCCATGAGTAGAAAATTACCAGTAGATAGGTGCATTGTTATTTCAGTTTGGGGTTTTCATATTCAAATTACAGAGGGTTATTATAGCAAATTTAATACATTGGTAAACCAAAGTACTTCAGAGTGATGAGTTGCCGGGTACTGGGTAGTTTGACTAGGGTCAATGGGATTTTTGTTCAGAGAAAAATTACAATGGACAATTTTTTGGTATCCCCGAAGTTGTTGGTTCAAAATTAAAATCACCATAACATGGTCTGTAAATACCTTTGAGTTGAAAAAAATTCAACAATGGTCAGGTGACTCCAGACTCCAGCTACGTGGCTGTATTGTGGCGGTGTGCTTACGTTGGTTGGTTCGTTTTTTCGGAAAGAAGGAATCCTATGATAAATGACCATGAAATGTCGTTAATATTGAGATTGTTCACTCGGGAGAAAAAATTGGGTGGGACTAGAGAAAATCAATATCGTGGGGGCATTTGTTAGAGCTTACTCGGTATATACCCCACTGTGTATATTTAACCCCCCCCCCCCCCCCCCCCCCCCCCCGCTGGGGAAACTACGAACACGGGTCTAAACTACTATCGCTGATCACGTTTAAGAAGCAGGATATTATGTCGGAGAATGAAGTGGATAGATCATATAGCTACAGTGGGGAGACGACCAAGGCCTCTTGGTGAAGCCGGATAAATATTCAGGTGTTGGGAGGCCCGAGTATGATCCGCTTATCTGAATACCAAACAACTTCGGCGACAGCGATCAATAATGCAGCTCTATATTTATAGCGACGAAATTCCAAATGTTTTTATGCACAACCACTTGGAAAAGGTGTGAAACTCTTATAATCATGTCACCGGCTGCTCTCATCTTAGCGCTGAGGCCACCTTCCCTTCTTGCCGCAGCCTGCGATGGTCTCGTACTGTATATCAGCAATGTGAAACAGCTCCAGTTTCGGTGCTATTAAGTATTTTTTAGGGAGAAATTGAAATCGTCAGCTACGCCTATGGTTCAGTTTATGATCTTCAGATTACAGTCGATTCATCAATTCCTATTGGGCTAGTTTCCACAACAAAGCAGGCAGCACACCTATGGGTCCACAGGAAGGCCAAGAGCGTCTCCGGAAAGGTCCGAAACTATCATGAATGATGCTTTTGCTGAGCGCAACCTATCTAGAGGGTATATAACAGCGATACTAAACCCTTCTTCGTATAATAGTAACTACTCACTGCCGATTCGACTTTATTCGTCTTTATTCGTTGTGTACAGCTATATTTGCAACTGCTTCATATGAGATTGTCAGAATGTAGCCAAATGATGTGTCACAGAATGTGTGACTCAGGCAGCCACGGATGCACTTCACATGACGTAAAACTGCCGAAACGACTAATGTATACATCGAAGGCTAGGGATTGGGAGCGGCAGTTACATCAAGCATCAACAACTTTGAATTCCAGCACCACCTCATTATTAGTATCCATTCACATTACGAGTGATTTTTTTCGGGAGTGAAGTGTTGACGTAACTGATCGTTAGGAACTGTCATTTGAGAGGGAATACCAGTACCATCTTTGTCTCGAAGTTCTGAACAGAACCATGCACTGCGTCTATGAGATACCATAACTGCGAGATGAAAACAATTAAAAAAAAATCAAACCCTTATATGCATATACTTCCACTGTACAGAGACAATCGTTGTGCTCTGGCCGCGACGCTATAAGTGAGGCATTACCCAAGTGTGGCAGTTAATGGTACAAATGTACACAGTTGTCAAATTTAGCGGTCGTACAGCATGTACTGAGTGTCGAGATTTGGGACCAAAATAGGATCAATTATTGGGAACGAACTGCTTGCCTTGCATTCAGGAGTGAGAAAAGGTTTGACATGGCGACGTAAAATGAGCGGGAAGCCAGGAGGCTTACTGATTCCTTTGACTCCTCCGATAACTATTTCCAGACTCATAAACAATGCGAAACTGTAACCGCTCATTATGTCAACATATGTCATGTCTAATGAATTCCCTAAAGAACCTGATGTTAACAAAACGATCTGGTTCCTGTATAAATAATGAGAAAACTACACACTGAATTTCATCTTGATAAGAACAAGCATTCAGACCGCTGAGGATCTGACAACCCAGGCAGACTCAGTACTAATATCAGGATTTACACATAAATTGACTACTACTTAAAAAATAATAAAAATATAACAAGCGTCAATATTTACATGATCATTACATTATTTAAGTGCCTCTCCAATTATCTTATCAGTGAATATACTTTTGCAATGATTCTCAATGTTCGGACAACTACAATGAATGGCGACATCCACAAATAACTACATCATACAAGGCATGTATGGAATATTACAAGCCGTACACTTGTTATATATGTACTCGCATATTACTACAATAATGACCATATGGGAGCACGATGTCACTAATTCAATATTAAGCAATGATTCCATGCACTTGTCGATCTCTCTGGATTGATACTGGCAAAACTAATACACAGCACGGCAGCGAAAACGACGATAATTAGCTGATGACTGACGTGAACTCTTACCGTTTTAACGTCACTGCCATACTTCAGAGAGATTAGGTCTAATTACGAGGAGCAGACTGACGATTAGCAGCAGATCGTTTATCAGTCCCCTTGAGTCTGGGAACTAACTGGGGTCCATAGATAGGTAAATAGCTAGCTAGAAGTGATAAACTGCAATTTATCGTTTACTTCTAATGGTTATATGTTGACGTTTTGTATCACGACGTTCTTAGCCGAACTGACAAGTTATATTCCCGCAATAATGTAAAAAAAAATATGTATTATACACGGAGCAGTGCGCTCCATCGCTGTATATCACAGTCTTAGGAAGAGGGGCCTCCCGCTTACCGACGGACAACAGAGCGAGGCGCTGCAGAGTCGGGTGGGTCGGTGGATGAATGATGTGGGGTACACCGTGCCAATACGAGGCAATGAGGTATAGGTAATACACTTAACATTTTGTTATCCAACAACTAACAAATTAGGATATGAGACAAGGTTGTCAATTCGCAGTGTACAGCGCTTCGTGTCACTGACAGCAGCCAGAATGGAACCAACCGATCTCTCTTAACTACTCGAGCTACATGAGAGCCGATTTAATATTTCAATCCAGCGAGGAAACCAACCATCTTGCTCGGGAATTTGACAGTCAATATGAAACCGTATTAACACGATCTACAGGGACCACCAGTAGCAACGTCAGGGTCATTTCGAAAAGAACTTGATTGGCGGAAGCTGTACATGAGACAGTACGAAATCCCCGGACGTGTTAATTGACTGCGGTTTCAAGGCTAGCAATGTCCACCATATCCCATCCTGCCCACCCGCGGGTCCCGCTGCCTTGGTTTTTGTTCTAATCAAAATAACGCATTCAGCTCAATCCAGTCAACTCCAACAAGTAATGCTGATCACAACTTGATCCATCTGATACCCTGACAGTCGCCCAATGTACAGAGACGAAAACATTAATTCATTTAAAAGAATGATGATAACAGTTACCAGGTGGCAGTTAGGACTTGACCAGGAATGTTCTGATTGGGGCGTATTTATTGTATAGAAACTGTGAGCTATTAGATTATAATCGCCACTCTTTCTCTGATCTGTCTTTCTTTCTTTCTGTCTGTCCGGCACTATTCTCCGAACGACGGCGGGGTCTCGCGCCGCAGTGGAATTCACGCGGTTGCGGGTCGCCCCTCCCCGCGTCCAGTTTTGCGTTCCCGTCTCCGTGGCGCGCTCGGGGGATTTCGAGTATACGGATAAATCCGATTGGCCTCTATGCTGCTGCCCACCTGTCTCGCTGCCCTGGGCAAATTGCTTACGTTAAGACCCAGCTCTCACACAGAAGCTGCTATGGACAGGGGAAGTTTGTTTACTTGAGGTCGAGAGATCAACTCCACTATACTACAGTGCACCGCCAATTGGCCCTAATTGGGCTCTCATACTGCTGCTACAATGCTCACTGCCCTGGGCAAATTGATTACATTAAGACCCAGCTTTCACACAGAAGCTGCTATGGACAGGGGAAGTTTGTTTACTTAAGGTCAAGAGGAGGTCAACCAGTAGTCATTCTACAAACAGTGATGTTGGATTGAGTTGTTAATTGTGTTCTCTATTGCACCCAGAATACTTCAACAGTTCAGGGCGTCAGTACACATGGAGTGGTCATTGCACATGGAGTTGTGCTCTATGGATATACCAGCAAACAATATGTTAGTGGATGCGAACAGTTGGAAGAAGGGTAACTTGGCACTTTGTGTCTAATAGAAGATGCTGCAAACCACCAAGACTTCTGTTCATATTAATGAGACTGAAAGAACAAAATATAAAATTTACTTCTTTCACCCATACATGACATAGGTCTCACCCCCCTCCTATGATAATCTGGCTTACAAAATTCTGATCAGTAAAGTGGAAATCATAGCAATCATAAAATCTTCCTCCCATTTAGATCTCTGAGTATAGATACTTCCTAGCTTCTTCATTCTTTTGATTCAGTTTGGACCATGCATTACAAATGTTTGTGCTTCAAAGTGGCACGATCTAAGGCCTGACACCTAGAAATGATGAATCTCTCCTGCTCAATAATCAAGTCATCGACAAATTAGATGGAGAGAAACGCACGTACTACAGTTCAGATAAGGTTGTCTGTGATACTGTTGAGGAACAACAAACTACTCCATGGAATTCATCAACAGCATCACACCATCTGAAATGCCTCCTCATGGCCTCTACCTAAAGATTGGTGCAGTCATCATGCTATTACGCAACCTCGACATCAACATCATTGGTTATCCGCCGTATGCATAACATGTCTTAGATGCGGAAATGATATCTGGTGACCACTCCGGAAAAAGAGTGCTAATACCGAGGATTAAACTTGCACCATCTGATCCAAATCTTCCTTTCACCTTGGAGCGACATTTACTCATGGGTGAATAAAAATTAGCATTGCTGTGGGTGAATAATTCACAATGTACGAGATTGATTTGGTTCCCCATGTGATGTCATTGAACCGAAACAATCAATGTACATAAACAAAAACGTGATGAGTTCGAACTCCAATTGATATTTCAAATTGACATGTTTTACTCTAATGTATTAATAGCCATGCGGTCCATATAACACAGGTATGCTCCACAGTCCCTTCGACTATATCCTCATTGGAATTACAGGTTATCATGCTCAATGTCATTGTCATCCGATAAAACCCTCATCAAGCATATCCTCAGCTCCTGACTTCCAGCAACAGAAACCCTACTAACTGATGTCTTGGACAAGACTACCACAACCCACCTGCACACCCCGAGATCGCGTCGCACGGGTTATTGCTAGTAGTACATTAATTCGATCTCACAATCCCGAATAAGGTGCTTAAAACAACAAGCCATGGTTTACAGACGAAACCTGATTTGGCAAAGGCGATCGTGGAGGATTAAAGAAGTTCAGTCGGAACTCAAAAGCATCATTAGGGACGAGGAAGGAGACTACCTGATCAGAGTAGACGGTCATTCTACTGACAATAATATGAAACGTGTCAGGGAGGGAGTCCGGCTAATGGGTGGTTACAGTATATGGTCGGCGCCTGATTTCCAGGTGCCTCAAATCAGCTAAACCGTTTTGATCTGCAGTTCTCTCAGGAAGAGCGGGAAAATATGAGACATGCTGAGGCAGATTCTGATTTTCCAGAAGTGGACTCCACCCATCAAGGGCGCTCGGGTCAGACAATCGTCATCCGAGTGCTAAAGCAATGTGGAAAGCAAGGATGTAGTCGAGGCGGTCTCGAATTTGCCCGGCCTCGTTTTGGCCTCGAGGCCGCCATACATACAGTGTACAAACTCAATAATGAGCCTGGCCTCGACCAGCCTCGATACACTCCTGGTGCAAAGTGTTATGCTCGTGTTATGCTTTTTTGATTTTTTCATCGGATTTCCATGAAATACAAACACATATATTGATCGACAAACTTGTTAGAACGGAAGTGCCCCCCCCCCCCCCCCCTCGTTAATAGGAACATGAGCTACCTCACACACAGAAGGCAATTCGTTAGAAACACGAGAGCCCTCCAAGAGACAATGAGGTTAAGGCGCCATTTCTCTACATTGTACACAGATATCGGATCAACTCACGTATTAGGTTGTAGGTTTGCTGACGACACTTCTTTGGGGGGTCTGATCGGAAATGAGAATGAATGTTTTCATCATAGTCAGCTTTCAACGTTCATAGGTTACTGCGAGTCAATGTCCTCGAGTTCAATATTCCGGAAAATAAGGCGATTGCTTTTTCTGAGTGCCCCCCCCCCCCTTGTTATGATCATAGAACTGTCGATTGAACGTGTTGATTCCTAGTATTTAGGGGTTTGCTGAATAACACTTTCACTTTTTTAAGTACCCAGGGATTTCAGGATTTAAGAATTCATAATGGAGCTATCACTGGTGTTTGGCTACACTGCCTTATCTGCTTAGGTGGGAATGGCACTAAAGGGGAATGAAGTGTTATCAAGTAAGGTCAAAAGGTAATCGCCGTGTCTCTGTCGACTTTCGATTTCACATATCAATGCTTCCTTTAATCCAGACTTGAGACTAGATGGGAAAAACGAGACCATCCCCTTCATAGCCTCCATTATGATAGTCATGCAGATGACTAAGATGAGTAGAGGTAGTGGTAAGCTGAGAGGCTCACATGTAGCTTTTTAACAAGAACCTTCAGAGATAATTCGTTTTACACGAATTTCTATTCGGAGCAGTAGAGTTGTATACTCACTTATTTACTGGCCCGAACCCACGATGTCTGGGTTCCAACTTCCAAGCAAATCCCTCATTAGATTACTCGACAATGGTAGGCTAAACATAAATGTCATATCGGAAAACTAAATGCCAAATGAGTGAACTTAGTATTACGTGTCCCTAAATGTGACGACAAACTACTGACATTTCTTTGTTACACTATGATATGATGACAAATTACTCCAGTGATCAGTCAAATTCAAATGAACGGTCTGAACATTTTCTGAAATTCATTTGCAGTAATTGTGCAATTACCCTCGTCTTGCGTGAATGCAGCCATAATTATTCTACTCATAGAGGAGTGTCTGGCTGATTATAATAAGCTACTACCACCAGCTCTATAGAGGAATAACCATTGAGGCTGAGAGACGCAAATTGCAAAGGTGAACGGACTATCGATTCACTGAATGAATATTGTCACCCACCACATCCTTGTACCGGACTTACAGTGTTAGTAGTAATGATAATGTCAATTTCTCATATAGCGCTTCACCACCGAAGTGCTCAAAGCGCTTTACAAACATACCCCGATCATAGGAACCAGAGTTTTCGGAACCAGAATTTAAAGCCGTTCATTGGGGGGTGGTCAATGGCGAGATATGGGTGATTCAATATATGCCTTACCCTAGAGGGGAAGAGCTGCCACCTACTGATGGGTTCATTTCCATCTCATAAATACCATATTTTGTGATGTAAGAACGGAACGAACTTGCAAGTACAAGCCTAGCCTATCAATTCACTCACAACTTCATATTCTACTGTACTACACATTACATATATAGTCCTAAGTAAGGCTTCGCGAATGAGATTGGGCTGGATAGTGTTTAGGCCTATTTTATTCTTGCGGCGACTGTGTAACCGTAATTTGTAGATTTGTAATGTGAATTTTTATGTCGGCTAGGCGGCAAGCTGAGGGCCTAACGGTAGGCGAACCTAAGCCTAAAGGTCGGGGCCTTCACTTCAGCCTACTTGATCAGGTAACCACCGTAACCTAACGCCTACAATATACTATCACCGCTTCATAACTTGAAACATTAAATCACCTAGTGGTTTGACCGAGGAGAACTCCTCTGAACATTAAATCACTAATTTGTTCATTTTGTTGAAGCAGTGTGGAGTCTTCCTTCAAGGTCAATAAACAAGTCAATGTGTCATGCGATATGCGCGAACACCAAAAAAAAAAACGGTGCTTGTTGTTTGTTGTTTTCTCTTGTGTTGTTTTCGGAAACGACTCTTAACTCTGTTTTCGTCAATATGACCTCGGGCTAAACAAGTCGGACTTGTTGTTGTTTTCGTCAATATGACCTCGGGTCATAGGTTATACTGACGTCACTTGTTGTTTTCGTCAATATGACCTCGGGTCATAGGTTATACTGACGTCACTTGTTGTTTTCGTCAATATGACCTCGGGTCATAGGTTATAATGACGTCAGAACGATTACGTAATCGCCCGAAAATCCTTAATTTCGGCCAAAATAACGCGCCTGCCGAAATATTTCAATGATTTCTTAGTCCCTACAAATATAGCAAGGTATTCCGTGCGTTCAACGCCATCAGCGCGGCTGTAACAAAGATAAGTTTACGTTTCAAACCATTACTGTCGATCAGGCTACTGAACAATTGGAAGTGTTCCATCGAAGCTTTCGTGTGTGTTGCCCCCCCTTACGGTGGATTTCCGGAACTTTGCGTCCAGTCACTCTCTCCGTCAATCCCGGAGAGTACATAGCGACAGCTAATCAGCGCCAGTTATGTTCTGATACCTCACGGTCCCCATTTGTACACCTGAGTGAAGAGAAGCAAGCGGGATAAATGCTTTGCTCGAGGGTACAACGTGGCGGGCTCGAACCCACAACCTCTGGGGGTTACAAGCTCGACGCCTTAGCCAATCAGGCTACCACGCTCCACAGTTAATCAGTCATGAGTTAGCTGTTGTGAGGTGTTTAATGAAGGCTCAAGTACTCAAGTAGTCCGAATAGGCATTGAATAATTCTTGGAGGCTTCCCAAGAGGAGCGATTTGCATTTAGCACACAACTCATCGCTCCCAGAATATATACAACGCACACGTAAACGTACATCAGCGAACGGCGATGTCTGAAGACGTAGATACCATCGAGATTTTTCTTTCTGCCTCGGACCAAGTACTCCACATGCCCGCACAAGCGACAAATGTAGTAAACTTTCGCATCTTACCATAATGACCCACCGACCCACTTGAGGGGAACCCTTCGATTCCTAAAAGACTACTACCCATGCTCCTGATCATTCCTGTGAACTGGCTCCCTTTTCTCGTCATTGACATTGGAATAAATGACCTCATTTCATACTGATATGACTCGATACCACCCCCGCTTAGCTTGATTGACACTAATTTCTATCCCAGATTTCTGAATGATCCCGGTTCTTCTGCAAGATCATGCATGGACAGACACGACCTTACCGTGGCAGTCCTTACATTTTTCACAGTAATTCTCTCATCATTTTTGAAGCAAAACTTTCTCCCACGATGATCGAGCTGACAAAAGAGCTAATTGGCTGTTATCATTAGTAGTCGGAGCTCAAGTGTTTAGCTGACACAGATTACGCGCTGCGACGTCCAACATTGACAGAACAAGGATGTCACTCAACACGCCCGATCGATGTAAGCAGAGCCAATATATTTCCATGCCCATGTGGAAATAAATACATCTTTCTTATCAATGGAGTGCATGCCTATTTGACCATGGTAACCCTCGATAATCTAGCATGTATTTTGGGGGCTGGAATGGTGAATGTGACAGAGCATACAACCTTACATAAGTCGTCCATCACATGCAATACTGGCAGACACGACAAGCAACATTCGCATTGTTATGTTGGCACTCGTGGACAGTTGAGAGTCACAGGTTTAGCAGAGAGTAACATAGCTGTCGGATAGCAGTGTCAAATATATTTTTTTTCCCAGGTCGATGTTTGCCAAAAGATCTAGTAGCTTCCCGAAACTGGCAAGGTCGGTGTAGCTCAGTGCGACAATGCTACCACTCACAAAAAAGTCAACGTAAAACACTATTAACCCAAGTCCCGTTTGCTTGCATTATTCATTCATAAATTACTCAAACTAACGGAACCAAGTAGAATTTATGTATGCCCAAAGTACATTCGTTAAATACATACTTTTACTAGAAGTTATGAAGTTATTCTGCCACCTAATATGGACATGTTTCCTATGAGTGCTGAAACATCCAATCATGTTATATAGGTGCCTTCTTAGGACAAGAGGTTGTTGCATAAGGGACTATGGGGCTATTGCAGCCTCACCAATACTGTATTGTCAAATTAAACCATATCCACTGACTTAGTTGTGATCAATCCCAATGTGACATGAAGTCATTTTTCACAGATTTCTTTATTTTTTTTTTCCTTCTATCTATTTCTGGGGGCCCGTATTGCAGATTCAAGGATTACCAGCGGAACAAATTCACTGTTGATATTGCTCCACACAAATGAGCAACAGCCGAGAAAGGCCTCATCATCAGAGACTCGAACATGCATGGGTGGCTGACGGGAAATACTACTGTAAGCTCACAACCCAGAAAGCAAAAGGCTTAGTGATTCCCTTGACTGTTTCTGACAATCGATAGCCAGACACACGGACACATGGGAGAATTGTAACCAGCTCATTTGGCAACATAAAGTCTTGATAAATTTCCTATCTTTCCGCAACAACTAATAGTTCCTGTACTCTTGGTAAGAAAGCTACAACACTAAATTTCAAGTTTTCAGACTTTGAACTCTGGTAACCTCTGACCTGACCCCAAAACAATAGGTTATGTCTCATGGAACACACATACCAAGAATGAGCTTTATCCATAGGGGGGGTCGAGTTTTATTCGTGTTTTACAGCAAACTTGGCCAAAAAATGAATTTTTTCCTTCTCAATTTGTCTATTTTCGACAAAATTACCCCCAACCTGAACCAAAAACAATAGGTTCAAGTACTCCCCATAAGAAAGCTGTACCCCGAATTTCATTCATGAACTTGATCGGACACCAACCCTTCTGGCTGTACTTTTCGTGTTTACAATGTTTTCAGCTTTGACCTCTGGTGACCTCAATGGGGGGGGGGGACCTCTGAGACCTGACCCAAAAACAATAGGGTTTCATTACCTCATCAGGGGAACACACATACCAATAATAGCCTGACCTACTCAGACACTGAATCAGTTATCGTGTTTACAACCTGGGCGTCACCACACACACACACAAACGCGTGACTGCATAGAATCAAAAAGTCAGAGTTACAGGCAAGGCCAGCCAAAATATTAAATGTCATATAATTGTGCATTGAAAATCAATGCCACTCAAACTGTTTCATGTTCATAGCATGTTTCATTAATAAAGTTACGAATTTTTGAAGATGATTAATTTATCACTGCTGAGTTTTTTTTGGGCAATTTTGCAAATTGGCAACATTTGATGGAGTCATATCTAATACAATTAGAGAGAAGTTTAAGAAATATGGCTTACTTTCCCTTATAATTGGTAGATATGACATCATGAAAAGGTTGCCAGTTTGCCAAATCACACCAAATTATATGAAATTTGGTAAGCCACATCTCTCCAACCAAACATGTATGATGAACCTTGAACAAAGTGATAGTTGCATGACTTATTATTCTTTTAACTTATAACATCAAAAAGAGTATTACTTTGGTCTGGACTTTGCCTTTAAAGAAAGACGAATGGCGCAGCTCAGTACATGCCCGTCCGGATACTCTAACCCAAGGAAAGGTAATAAATTGAGTTAACGGACGAATATATGATAACGATAACATGAATCGGGTAAAGGTAAAATTTCTCTTACGACAACTGACAACACTACGAAATGGATGCAATGCGGAGGCATATAAATTATGCAGGCATTAGTTTAACTCTACGGTAACTCGTGTGAATGGTTGTTTCTTCTTGTATTGTACATTTTAAAATATTGAGAATCGATAAACGAGTAGGCCGGTAAAGAGTTCTGTTTGCTTCAAAATAACTTCTCACTGGCAGTTGATCTTGTTTTTTTTTAAAAAGTTCAAAATTTTTTTATTAAACAGTTGAAACATTCAGACGAGTAGAACGTATTTTTTTTTTTTTTTTTACCATCCTTCCGGACAAAGGACCCTACCTATACGAGCCCGCAAGGTGCGGACCTGGATATCTCGCCGAATTGTCAGCGCGAACCTTCACCGTACAACGGAACAAGGCGATGCCTCTTTGCGGTACTTATGTGAAGGAGGGGGTCTTACACGCCCGACGGCAACTAATTCACAGGTTTGCCTACCCCACATTGTTGGCCCTGTCCATCCCTCATGGCTGAGCGCGGCCAAGCGAGAAAGCAACAGGTTCCCTTTTTCAAGTCTTTGGTTGACGCGAACCGGGATTCGAACCCCGGCTACCGGGTGGAAAGCTAACGTGGCCTCTACCAACTGTGCTCACCACTCAGTTACCGGGGAATGTTAGTGAGGGCAAGCACCAAAGAGCCCGATTTTGAACTGGGAGACAACTCGTGTTTAATGTCAAACTCCGATATTAAGAGGGAGCGCCCCCCATTCGATTTGCAGATGCGGATTTTACATACTCTCCCCACGTCACTGGCGATGCCTGGAAAATTTTAGTGGGTGTACTTGAACTATTTTGGGGTGAGGTTGCAAAATGGTAGTCGTGTTACTGTTCCAAACGCAGCAGAGTGCTACAACAACTGATATTCGTGACTGTCTTAGTTTTGGGTCTATGAGCGCACAGCTGACAAAGCACCCAGAACAGTAGCACATGAACAACTACAATTTCTCACGACAGTTTTGGGTTGCCGAGAATCCCAAATCTTTGCCTGGGTTGCAAATCTGATATTTACATTATAACCCTTCGAAGCGCTACTCCCAGTTTTTTATGTCATACCCTGATTATCCATTATTTTTTTTATTTAAAATGTGTCAACAGTGGGCCATTTGTTCATTTAACATCACAACAGTCCCAGGGGTGTGTATGTTTTCAGTATTCACGCCAGTCCAATATACTGCGTGTACAGTTTCGTGTTCTAGGGCCAATAACTCATGTGTCCATAATATATGCTTGCACTGACGTTATTCATTTGAGTTATCTTCTGCTACTAAGGTTGTAAAATTTCCGGCGTTTTGATTGATATCCAGTCTGACTTCCCTTAGCATGCTCGAACGTCATAAAAAGGCTAATTCCAGACTTGCAAGCCTAACATCGCCAAGCCCGCTGCTCACCGCAAGTGTCGAAATTACGTCACTCATACAATGCTGTTTGATTACTCATCTTCATCTTGGTATACCTGGGCTCAACTCACTCAAATTAAGCTTCAAACGACCGCAGACAAATTGTCGTTTACTCTAATGCAAGGCCCAGAAGGAGGAAATTGCTAGTCTCGGTATGCTGACAGTTGAGAACATGGCTAAATTCATTCGTTAAATCATACACACAAAATATTCTATGGTTCTAGTTCGCCTACTTAACTACTAGTTTTATAAAACGTCCGCATTCATAATTATGGCAGCCTTGCGAGAGCTTACAGTTTCCAAGATCCTGTGAACGAAGGGTGCCTGGTGCCACATCTGTGCCACTTGTCTGTATGATTGGGAACAATCTTCTGATTGCATCCGTCCATTGAATCGTTTCATACGTTTAGGGTTAAACTGAAGGAACTCATTGCTTATTGTTTCGTGCCTGTCTCTCGAAGCGAAACTGGGTGGCTGAAGTTTTTGCTGGGGCTTTTTGGTAGGGTGTGAGGAGTTGTGGTCTTTTGTATTTTTGTATTTTCGTTGTTCCTGATTGGCATCGTTTATGTGGGACCCCACTGGAAATGGTCCATCCTTTTGGCCAGGGGTGTTGCTCTCGTGACTCTATTGTTCGATTCCTCTTTGTTCTGTCGCTACGATTTAATTGTCTGTATTATCACTTGTGTTTTTGGACGATATAGCACGATAACCAAAACAAAGAAAACAATGTAAGAATGTTGCATAAAGCCAAGAGCGATCACACTTTACAAAATTGTGGCCGCAATGCCTCACAATGCAGACACTTGACGCCATGCAGACACCGCAGGTGAGACTTGCGACCGCTTGCGGTTGTTTGTGCAGCGGTGACAAAATTGTTTTTCGAAAACACCTGCATGATTCTTTTTCAACTCGTTAAACTTTCAGTCGAAATTCGCATGCTTGTCGGCTCATTTACCATTTCAAATTGTCTGTCCGCTGTCTCCGAGAAGTATTGAAGAATAATGGACCACTGGTAGCACATAGGATACTATTCTAGGCCTACTGCCATTGTCTGGGTAAATTACTGATGCCTATTCCTTCGATAGTCAACTTGTCTCTGGATTCTGGTCCGTCAATGACAACTTAAATCTGCAGTATTGGTACTACTACTGAAGAAGCTCACACACTTGATCCTGGGAAACCTGGATATTTCGCGCCCAGCCCGAAATTATCGTTCATTACAAGTTATTGAGAAGGGTGGTCGCTTCCTAACTGAACACATTATTTATCAACGAAATCCCTCCTGGAGCCATTTCAGTAGCCTATCGGAATGTCACAACAAGCACCGAGACAGCGTTTTTATCAGTGCAAAATGACATCCTGAATGCACTTGACTCTGAACAGAATATCTTCTGGTGCCTTTGGACGCTTCTGCTGTGCCTTTGATACGGTTGATCAGAACATTTCATCATTGAAGCGTCTCGTCACATCTAGGTCTCTGTGGAGATGTTTTCATGCTGTTATGCTCACATCTCTCGCAGCAGGAGCAAATCAGTCCTTAATTGATGGAGTGCGCTCATTTTCCCTACCACTACGATACAGAATACCGCAAGGGGTCAGTTTGTGGCCCTATTTTGTTTACCTTACTTACTCTGTATCTATCTCCTTATGCCAAATCATTCGTCACCACAACATAAACTTTCACCATTATGCTGACAACCAGTAATACTTCTTTTGCCAATCTGGATTATATGAAGCGAGGGCCTCTATTGAAAGTTGTGTATGACATAGAGGAATGGCTTACCCAGAACAAAATGAAACTAAAAATTTCCAAAACAGAAGAACCTGATCCGTTGTAGTTGTTTGACACGTCACTGATTGTGTTCTTTCAACCTCCCATCGGTTCTCTGCCAACTGTTAGATTGCTGATTAGCCAGGAACATCGGCAGTGATCGTGCTACCTTCCATAGGACCATACTTGTTCGAAGCAGCATATTTCTGCCACCGGTGCATCATTAATTTCTTCTCTCTCCCGAAGAATGGCCCCCCCCCCAAAACACATTAGAAAAGATCTGATCGAAAGGCCTGTAAAGACTGTCATTCATTCATGCAACAATGTCTGCCTAACTCGCTTTTGTATGGTTTAACAGTCAGCTCCGATTGCTCCAGCCGTCGCAAATCCAGGCGGCTCGAATCAAAGCATCATTCGCCCAAAAAGGTTTGACCACTTACTTCTATTCCCGTCAGTTACCTGGTTACCACTTGTTACAACACCGTTTCTAGAATAAATAACAATTCAAGATTTTCCTGCTCACCAAAAGTACTTCATGGATAACCCATCGATCGTTGTATCATTAAATTCATTATCGACCAGCATACATGATTCCTCGTCTGATTGATCGAAAGCCGTTCACTTAGACCATCAAACCATCTGTTGTTCCATGTTCCCAGGTGCTTTTCTCCCCATGCTTTTCTCTGGATTTGGCGCTATATAAATGTGTATTTTTATCGAATTATCCCTTTTCCCGTCTGCGCATGTTAAATCATAATTTCTCATATAATTCCTTTGGGGCCCTACCAATTCCTAAACAAGTGGGTTCATGAACCACTTGACTTGTCTTTCTTCGCATCAGTGGCTCCTTATTTTTTGTTAAGGCAATAGTATTTTCAGGCCAACCCATCCCCACAATAGCAAGATCGAGAGTAAATTGTCAGTTAGCAATAATAACAGCAAAATCTAAAAGCATATATACAGGTGGATCACATTGGCCAGCCCCTAAGTGCTTTACTTATCGATGACATTAATCAGCGACTTATTTCAAAATATGGTACCGATTGTTGACCATGTCTGCCAATTGAGTACCAGGTCTGGTGAAAAAGTGACTGTAGCAGAAAATTGCCATGAATTATTCAAATAAGAAGAAACTAATACTTGACTCCCAGTATACCATTCTCCCATTTCTCCATTCAGATATCTCGGACCAAGGTGGACACACTCAATACGCTTCATGGGAATCCATCAATCAATTTGCATAAATTAATCAAATCAGACACATCAATGACCCCCAATGACCCTATATAAAACATGTTTGGGGGCGGGTAGACCCACCATGATTCATGAAAATCCATCAACGTTGAAATTTCGAACCATTATGCAAATCACACACAGAAAGGCCTCCAGTAAACAATCTTTGCTAAATAAAATCGGGGATAGAGTTGGATCAAGTCATAGTCAATCAAGAATCTGGTCAGTTTTCGCAACTTCCGACATTATGTATGTTAGGTCCACCCCGGACTTCACAGGAAATTACCTAGTTGGGACTCGGCACGTAATGTATGCCAGGTCCAGATGCGTATTTATAATTACTACATATCAATCAACTGGACGAATGAGGACATTCACTCACAGGTGGACATATTCCACACTCAATTTCGTGAAATTCCTACGAACTTGAAAAATTTCGCGGCAGGAATCTTTTACTATGAAATTCTGATCAGTCATCTGCCCATCATGTACTATGTGCAAAACCCCAGCATAGCGTCCATGGTTTGGTCCGTAACCTTTCCAAAGAGCTAAAAAAGGAAAGAAAAGTAAGCTAATTAACTCATAACTTACGTGCCCAAAATCTACTCAGAGCGTGTTCACCCAACCCAGATCTACGTACGAACTCTTCATTCAAATCGGTTGGTTGCTGTTTCGGAAAAAATGCCCTCCTAACGAGAGTGTGCAGATATACACATACACACAGAGCGTTCAAATCCATCTCCAGAAGTCGGGGGACATGACCAAGTGGGGTAGACCAAGACCGCGGCCGCCAAAATAATTACTGTGTGAAAATTAAAATCAATGGGAGCATCCTCAAAATGTGGGGCATTCCCCCCCCCCCCCCTGATCGACGCCCATGCACACACACAGTTGCATACACCACGCATATCCACGCCGGAGTGTCCCTCTGACGAGTGGATGTTTCCCCATTTTCAGGATACTACCAGCAGTTTTGTGAAGTCGGGTAACCTGATACTCTCCGCGAATGTGTACGCTGAGGGACTTTGCACTGGCCGCCCACTTCTGGCTGTTTAATGTTACTCTCCTGTCGCAAGCCCGTCAGGACGATGAATTACATCGTATTACGTTTCTACAGCCCCTTTGTGATAATATCCCAAGGTTACTGAAATAAATATTTTGTTTCTCAATCCAAGTTATTTCTAAATTCTTCAGGCACTATACATCAGGATTTTTAAACAAACACTCATACTCGCGATTATTATGACAATTAACCTGCTCACTGAGCCTCCGAGATAATAAACTTTTGATTTGGGTGACTGGGAAGCATAATCTATCACGGTGAATTGCCAACAGCAACGAAACCGAGCAGCTCGTACCCAATACAATAACATTTACCTCGGCCAATTCGGAATTATACAGCATAGGACAGGATTTTATACTCTTCTAATCATCACCCTCACGCCCGTGAATTACACAAGGTTTTTGTGAGGGTCACGAAATGACCAGATTTAGCAGAAGAACCAGGGTTTATAATTCATAATATTGGCATTTGCAATCATGGCAAGGTTCCGGCATTGCCTGATATTCGCGAGTAGAGAGCGGACCTTCACAATGCAGGGTGAGAGGGTTGGACAGTTGCACTATTTGACAGCGGCGAACCCTATGAAGTACAGGAATAGGGTAATTACCTCGTGTGTTGGGTTTTTATCATCATACGGAGGTGGGGGTCGTCATACATAGACGAAACATAAATACGCAAACCTGTTTTGCTCCGTCTATCGTGCCGAGCAGTCTAGCGAGAGGCAACAGGTTAAATTCAAGTTTGTGGCATGCCTGAATCGGGGTGTAACCCTACTAAGTTTGGCAAAGCGACGACGATCTATCAACTGGGCTAATCACTCAACCACTTAAAAGAACAGAAAAAAAAAGGTTAGGAAAGAAAGAAAGGTGAGAGAAGGACAGAAGAGAAGGGATAGGGGATGAAAATATTTTCTCCTAATAGTGCTACCTTTGCGGCCTACTGATAAAAAGGTCACCACAGGACTTAAAAATCAGATCGTAGTTGTCGAATTGGCGTTGTACGGGTTCTCTTCGATTTTAATATCATATGATTTCCATCACGTTCCTTGAAATTGTGAACTTTGCAGACTGCATGACTAGGCAGATTGTATAATTTATTAGCCATGTCAAGGCAAGACTACTTGAACCATGCCTATGCCGTTGTTGCCGAAGAACGAGCAGCTGGAAGTCGAGCAGATATATCGTTTTCGAAAACAAACAGAAATTGAGCGAGAAATTGATTCGAGTTGAGCGAAACTGATCCCTAAATGACTGCTTCAAGTATCTGTTCAGTATCATTATCAATAACAATATGTCTATCATGACCATCCAATCTTTCTGTAGAAAGCCGCGGCTCAAATCGACCGTAAATGACCCTGAACATCCCATATATAATTTACACATACTGGCCAATCATAATACTGACTACTTTTCGATCGTCCGATCTATTCTGTAGGATTAGAGACCATTCACGGGTTTGAAAAACATGGCAACAAAGTTGCCCCTACACTGTTAACCGTTGGGCAAGTATCAACAACCTCAAAAGTTGGGCAAAATTGACCAACTATTGATAATCCATTACAATGAGGAGCCATAGGCTTAACATGAGATTGGTCTATTGATCAGTCCATTTAGTGTTACCAATGTTGAGGTGCTGAACACTTGCCGAAACAGTTTACAGATGACTTCGACCTCAAATTTCATGTATCATTGGTGAGTGATAATACTAACTTATGACCATTTAATTAAATCTGTTGGCAGAGGCACTCAAATAAATGGTCTTAAAAAAAGAAAAATCCCTCAAAATGACCCCTAGATGACCTTTGACTCCATCATCATCTCATTTACTGTTGCAGTGAACTCACCACTTGAGACAGCGTAGCTCATTGATGCTGTCAAATGCATGAGATATTTTAGTAAAATTCATGTATTCATGTATGAAACTATTCTAACTGATTCTTCATAACGTAACTGTCAATATGAGAAATTTTAAAACATATCTTACTATTTATGGAAAACAAACCTTGTATAGGTAGGAAGCTCTGATAGGCTCTCAAGGTGAATGAACAGCAGTAAGTCATACTAACAATTCATTATCCTGAGGACTCGCCCCTGATAGCTTCCGGGTCCCTTCAAACCCGGTCAAGAGTGATCGAGCGAATCTACCAGACATGCTTCAAGTCTTTCCAATCGTGACTGAACTGAAACAACTATCCCCCCCCCCCCCCCCCCCACCCACCCACATTCACATTCCCATGTCGTTGCCTTCTCGCTCCGCTGGTTTTCACTCAACTTTGAAAGCGGCTGGGGTTTGTTTCATTCATTTCTGGGCGGGATGTAGCTGAGTATCCTGTTATAGGGAGATGCTGTGACTAATTATGTGTCGCAGAAAGAAATCCGACACGTACTGCCAGTAAGAAATACTAGTCCTCCCTGACAACTCGATAGTAACCAAATGATTCTCCGGCACCGAGCTCAGAACCAGATATAAGGGCGCTATTTCTAATTAAGAGTGTAAACATACGCCTGCCTTTCGGCCCAACGAAGGAAGCGATAGGCGGCTGTTATTAGTGGCGACGGGAACTTGAAAAGCTTTTCAACACCATATATCCTAATCAAATTCACCAAAAATATATCACATGAATTATGGAGCGGCGTAGATCCTGGGGAATGGGGGATATCCCTCTCATGTAATGGGTGGGGATATATTACAACATACCCCCTCCCCCTCAGTGAAACCTGGGATAGTAATTTTATGCCTATATCACAAATGTCACCATGCACATACAACTCTATTTGGTGTATTTCTAGCCCCTTATTCCAACTTCTTGCGCCCAACTGCCCATATACTCTACGTAGTGCCATCAATGATCAACAACAATGGCACCTTATTTTACTGACAAGTTCGATGGCAACCAAAATTGTGTTGGGGATGGGTGGAAATTAAAATTTTCTGTGAGGCAGATCTGAAATGTTTTCCTGAACTTAGTTTTCATACCCTTTAAAAGATGTTCCTTTTCCTTGGGAAAAGTTCACTTAATTGCCACAATACGCTAATTAGTTGAACGGAATATATAGTTTTGTAACATTGTTTGCAAGTATTTGTACTGCGCTTGGCGACGGCGATGTTGGTACTTGAATCCGATTACATGTTGGATTTTTTTGAGAAATTCTAATTAAATTGTCCGAAACTTGTAACTGAAAAAAAAAAATTGACTTTTAATTTGGGGTCACTTTGGACGGTATTGTATTTCTGCAATATTTTTTTTCAATTGGGGGGGACATAATAATCAAATGCCTCCTCCCGATATTCGGTGGATTGTTGGAAAATTAAACATTCAGAGGACGCGGGGAGTTCCCGAAACATTATTACACAATATCTCTTGATCGATATTGCGTCAGCTATTCGTGTGGCAGTGAATAGATAATGAATGTGAAATGAATGATTCACAAGGAGGCGAATGGTTCATGAGGAAGAAAGCGTCCATTGAAAAAGGAGATGAATGTGGGAGAGAGCAATTTCATTCTCTATGCTCTATGCAGTACGTGCATTGTTAATTAGTACCCATTGCATTTATAACATCGCCTGGTAGCAAGCAATACAGCGGTTGTTAAGTTATGCCTTAATTTGTAAAACAGTACAGGTCAAATTTACATAAGGACTCGTGGACTCAGACACCAGTGACTCGAACGCCAACGACTCAGACACTGATGACTCGGACTCGTATTGAGAGGACTCGACTCCAGCAATGCTCAAAACATTTGAATGTCATTCTGGTTGTGCTATGCGAAACGTTTTGTTGAATATAGGTGGCGGCAACTACTTAGATGCAAATTTGAAGTTCAGGTACTATTTCCAGTAGGGGTTCTGGGTGCACCCGTACGTCTGCACTCTCTTCAATTCATTTATTTCGCCCATACAACAATACATGGTACCGACCGGACATTAGAAAACAGTTATAACAAGTTTATCGAGCTAGTGAGCAGGTGAAACTAAAAACATTGAAGAGACAGAAACACGGAAGTGAATACAAGTGGATACATTAATAGAGAATTTTGATCGATAAGGTAAACTTTGAGATTACGTCCAAAGGTGGCTAGGTGGAGACCATCTTGAATGACGTGTTGGTAAACCAATCCATATCTTAAAGCGATGTTGTTCAAAGTCATTTGCCCATTTCAGTTGTGCCGGATTATGAGAAGAGAGCATTGTTTTCTTGTGCGGGCGCCAATTTCGGAAGGACCACAAGTTAATAACGCGAGAAGTATCAAGAGGTAGATAATTCTTTACTACTGTAAGTAAAACAAACAAATCTTTAGAACATGAATAATCGCCGACCTTAAGGGTGTTAACAAATCGGAATGAAGAGCATTCGTGGAGTACCGCGGTGTCTGTTAGTCGCAGTTCTCAAGATCCTATTTTGAAGGACTTGTAAAGGCTAATCTGCCATAAATTTCTACACCGTACAAGAGCCTTGCCAATACAAGGGTAATGGTATAAGCTGAATAGGCGACAGCAGGGTGGAGCATAAGCTCTAAGGCGAAAGAAAATACCATAATACTTAGCAAGATCATTGCAGAGAAAATCAATGTGCTGCTTGAAAGATAACTGGTCGTCGATAAAAAGACCTAAGTACTTAACCCATTCGTCTTATAAATATTGATATCATTTACGGTAAAGTGCTCAGGACAGGTGTGAGGAACATGGTTGTTTGGGTGGAAAATGGAGAAGTTTGTTAGCCCGACGAGAACATCATGAGCTATATAAACAAGATTAGTGCAACTGCTGTCTGAGGGAATCATGAGGAACAACATTACGATATCATTCACGTAAATAAGAAATAGGCAACGACCTAAACACTAAACCCCTGGGGCACACCCGTAGTAACGTTGGAACGTTGGAAAAGACCATAATAACTTAGCAAATCATTGCAGAGAAAATCAATGTGCTGCTTGAAAGATAACTGGTCGTCGATAAAAAGACCTAAGTACTTAACCCATTCGTCTTATAAATATTGATATCATTTACGGTAAAGTGCTCAGGACAGGTGTGAGGAACATGGTTGTTTGGGTGGAAAATGGAGAAGTTTGTTAGCCCGACGAGAACATCATGAGCTATATAAACAAGATTAGTGCAACTGCTGTCTGAGGGAATCATGAGGAACAACATTACGATATCATTCACGTAAATAAGAAATAGCGCACGGACATAAAAACAGGGAATCCCTGGTGAACACCCGTAGTAACGTTGGAACGTTGGAAGAATAACATCCATTGACATAGTGCGTTGTTTCCTATTAGTTAGGTAGTTGAGTATAACGTCATAAGCTATACCACGATACCGTAACTGTACAATTTACAAGAGGATATTATGGTCAATAGTGTAAAAGCTTTCTTAAGATCAAGATGAAGGCCCAAGACGCACTTCCCGTTGTCGAGATGAGCACGAATACAATTAACTGTTTCCAACTGAGCATGACCCGTGCTGTGCCCCTTACGAAAGCCAAATTGAAAATCGAATAAAATATTATTAATATTCAAGAATAACCTCAGGCCTTTCTCGGTTACCTTTCCATACGTATAATACAGGAAAGAAGACTGATGGGGCGGTAGTTTTCCAGAAGGTTTCGTTCCCCCTTCTTGAAACTGGAAATTACGTTGGCTCCTTCAAGGCTTTGGGGTAAACACCGGTGATTATAACAGATAAATATGACACGGGGAACCCCCCCCGGAGAAATTAGATGCGAGATGGACCTCCAGACTTTAGGGGGGATGCCATCAACACCAGGCGACTTATTATCTTTAAGACCGTTAATTTCATTACAAATTTCATCACAAGTGGTAGGAGCTAAGAACATAGTGTTAATAATACTAGTATCGTGCATACATTGCATTGGATCGTATTACTCAGGAAATTTACACTGAGTTTTGTAACTGTTGAAAAAAAGTCATTTAATGCATTAGCTATGTCACCGTCGTCAACAATAGAACCATGATTGTAGTCAAGATTGTTAAGAATAAACCACGTTCAGAGGAATAATCTGGCAAGATGTTGTCACACGAGTGTGGACCACTTTTTACCAATTTCAGAGAGCATAATGAGATCAATTCGTATTCAAGACATTCAAGAAAAGTAACAAATTCACTCAAGTGCTTTGAGAGTTCTAATATTGAAGTGAAGCACCGAAACGTCATTATGAAGGTGTTTTTTCATATTTCATTATCATCACTGTAACACTACAATTGGAACTAAAACGTTCGTCAGATACATTATTTCCAACACAAACTTTGAGGGTTACTTTCAGATATAAAATAACCTGTGGCCACTGGTTATGTTATCCAACCAGTAAAGCAACTGGAATATCAATTGAGACCGTTGAAAGGAAGAGGACCATCAAAGGCCTCTGGTTGATAGTCAAGTTAGTGTTGAAATTGAATGATGCGAGCTTCAGTAACAGCTCCTCTGAACTAGGAATGTTTTCTTGAGCCTCTGGGAGAGCGATTAGGTCTATACCATGTAAACATAGAGCCTCAGGCCAGATATCTTGAATCCATGAAGACGCAGGTCGTCCACCAGATCTGACGTAGAAGGTGCTATAATGATCAGCAAATTTACTGTTGAGGACGTTCAACGGTGACTTCAACTGACGTTTTTCCTCGAGATACTTCTTCAATTCGCTAGTCTCCACCTCATGGCTAAACCGAGTGGCGAAGACGTTCGCCCCGTTTTCGCTTGACCGAGATGATGCCCGTAGAGCTTGCCTTTTTTTTTTTTTTTTTTTTTTTTTGTTTTTTTGTGTTTTTGTGCCGAATGGGATTTCTCAAAGTGCAAGTCTTCTTATCTCGAACTTGTTTTATGTTTCCCTCCATTGCGGACAATAGTGACCATGAAACATAATCTTCTGTACCATTTTCTCCATGTTTACATCTATTGCCTTGGCAGATCAATCCTTGTTCTGAGGGATTAAAGGGTTATTTTCGGCCGGGCAACATGCCTCGTAGACGTATCGATATGACCTGCAGGGGGATTACTTGGCGTTTCAGTTGCACTGGGCAGGTTATCAGAGTCATTGAAATTGTTGCAGTTTCTCAGGGCGATCCTCTTCTTTCTATTCCATGAACGTGTATGGGCAGGGATATTCTTTCACGGTCCTGAGTAGCAATAGCATTGTTCATGCGTAGATATCTTGGCCGTAAATCATTGATTTCCTCCAAACGACTAATACATCTGATTTTGGTAGTTTGTTTAGGTCCCTTGCCACCAAAAATCGGCAGTTCTGATGCCTGCACTTCTTTCATCTTGATCATAATATCTTCCAGATGTTTTTGTTTTTGTTACTACCTAAGTAAACTTGAGAGTTGCATCCTTGAACTTGAAGATCGCATGGAAATATACTGTTTGGCACTTTCCACAGATTTGTAGAACTTATCACATGTAGCAATGGAAGATTTTTTTTCCCCGGAGGTGACACAATCACATCGTTGGTAATGTAACATAAAGGCTCATTAATGAGAACATCTGGTTGATTGTTAGGTTCTGACATACTGTAGCTGTACGCTCAACAGTCAAGCAATGCAAAATATGGCGTCGGTATCTTGGCAACAATTCGCGGAACAGGGTATCTACAATGTGATATAGAGTGAATACAGGCACTCCGAAGAACGAATACAAGAATAAATTCACGTAAAATGTTAGAATTCCTGATCGAAGGTCAATAAGCGACCATACCAGCACTTGAAACAGTGCCTTGATAGGATACATATAACTGACGATATTCCATCAAGGATCCTCCATAAATGGAGTACAATAACCGAGTACACTCGCATCACAGTTCAACGAAACGTCTTGATAAAAAGATGACATTGGATATCATATTTTCGACTTGACCTATGG
The DNA here is from genome assembly GCA_026419785.1 of Sclerodactyla briareus. NCBI lineage: Eukaryota > Metazoa > Echinodermata > Holothuroidea > Dendrochirotida > Sclerodactylidae > Sclerodactyla > Sclerodactyla briareus. Next base: position 73,201 of record JAODTK010000322.1, on the reverse strand, counting down.
TGACCTCATAATGACCTCTGACCTGACCCCAAAACAATAGGGTTCTGTACTCTTTGGGGAACACCCATACCAAGTATTAGCCTCATCCATCCAAGTGAACTTGAACTATCATATTCACAAGCACATTGGGCAAAATTCGGCTATTCCCCATTCAAGTTTCAATTCTGACTAACTTCACCCGACCTATACCAAAAACAATAGGGTGCCTGTATTCCCCAAAGACGGCTTACACACCAAATTTCAACCTAATCAGACCACCACCATTCTGGTCTTATCATGTTAACAAGGTTTTTCACACTTTGACCTCTGACCGACCCCAAAACAATAGGTTTCCGGACTCATCACAGAGAATACACATAACAGGTGTGAACTTGATCCATCCAGTGGGGTCGAGGTAATTGTTAACGAGCTAAAAATTTGCCAAATTATCAATTTTTTCACAATTCCCAATTTTTGTCTCAAAATCTGAACCCCCGATTTTCACTCAAAATAATGGGGTTCTGTCTCTCATAAGAAAGCTGCCTACTACATTTCAACTTGATCAGGACGGTAGGCATTATGGACTTTTTGTGTCAACAAGACTTTTAAGACCTATCGACTTTGACCTGACCCACAACAATGGGTGATCATGTAATCTTAGGGGAACCAATATACAAGTATGAACTTGATTATCCAAAGTGGGGTGAGTTATCGTGTTTGACGCTAAACTTGTCCAAACATTATCACTTTTTCACAATTTCCTAATTGCTCCCCAATGGACCCCTAATTTACACAAAAACCAATAGGGTTCTGTACCCATAAGAAAGCTGCATACCGAAATCCTGAGGCTATAAATAACCTATCCAAGGGATTCACCCTCCTATTATGACATCACATAGTTCATGGTTACCCATTTTTTTCAGGCGCTCCATTTTGGATTGTGGGTGGTGACAGATGTTGATTGTGGAGTGTTGACAGGATGCTCAAGGCGAGGTCAGTCCCCCTTGTGGCTATGTTCCTGGTGGCTAAATTGGCTTGCCTTCAATCATTCCATTTCGCAAGCATTTCTAATATTGCCTGTTTTGGGGGATCAACATTTTTTCTGAGGCTCAATAGTCAATTCCCCCCCCCCGTGATTATTCCGTGAATTCAGTCAGTATGCAGATTTATATCAACTTCTGGATTTATTCAACCAAATAAAGCATCCTACATTGAAGTCATTGAGGAGTCTCCACTTTGGGGCAAAGTTGTCACAAATTGAAAAAAACTGCACAGTGTCCATGTTTGTATTCGAATTCTGGTTCACCACTCATACTCACGCACTGTTTCTTCATGAAGAATGAATGTCACACTGCATAGTCAACTTATGAGGAGAAATAGAGGCTCAACGAGGGTCTAACATAAGAGTACGCTGTACAAACACTACCCAATTTAGACAAGAACAGAGTTCTTGAATGTTTAAATGTGACTAGCCTCCTGTAAATGTCAGTGATTTCACGCTAGCGTCTTACTACCTGTTCAACACAGTGACATAAGCTTCTCGCCCAAGTGGCGACCTGGTGGGGTTCCGTAGTGACAGGCCTCTTTTTTTTGTCATACTTTATAGAGGAAAGTTGCAGGGAAACAATCATGGGCTCTCTTTTTCCAAAACTTCCCGAGAAGGCCTCACAGACCCCCTCCACTGGTGCATCAGTTTATGTGGACGCATTGGGTGCCTTGGAGCCCCCTCCCTCGTTCACATTCCTGGATCGGCTCGTTTCCATTTTGAGGCTGACTTCTACAATGTTTCAAAATAGATAAATTGGCAGTGGGTTCCATTAGAAATTCTTGGGGATGACCCTACCGAGTGGAGCAACTAGGCCTACCTGCAAGCCAAATGTGGTGTCCGTTATTTTGATTTTATATGATATTGGGCATGTATTCTTACCTCAACATAGATGTCGTCATTTCTTTGGCAAAGTCTCGGGCCTCCGTTGAAGGAGTGTAAATGGACATGCTAAAAAATGACAACAAAAAGAGGCACATGCTTTCATTTCAAATGGGCATACCTTTGTACTGTACAACATATTATTTGATAATAGGAAAGCCAAAAGGATTAGTGATTGACTTTTGATGTTTATCCTGACTCAAAAGAATTGGAATCATGAAGGCTATCATTTATGGAGCTTCATCCACTGGGCGAGTTATTCTGTTCACGAGCCAAAGTGACCAAACTCCTCTGCGAACTCCTATTGACGTGGACCAGCAATTATGGGGACCACACATGAGCTCAATATTTTCAGTTGGGGGTGATTTTTTGTTTACAAAGCCGAAATCTGCCAGAATATAATTTTTCTCTGCAAATTCCCAATCTACACCAATAACCAAACGGTTCATTTGAACTCTCCGTAAGAACCTGCACCTGAATTTTTTCAGATCTGATCAGTCCTGGATCAACATGTTTACAAGTTTTCCAAACTTTGACCTCCATCCTCAACGACGTCTGACCTGACCCTGACTAGGTTCCAGCACTCATTGGGGGATGCACATAATGCCGAGTATTAGCTGACACCATCCGAGTGGGGTTGAATTATTGAGTTTATACCTCACATACAAACATTTCTGGTAGCAGTCTGCATGCTCTCAATTGAGCGTCCTTTTTACAGCCTATTTTTTCAACTGTTGCCACACGTCAAAAACAAACCCCAATTTCATCTCATCTTCACTATGTTGATGATAGAAAGTATTGGGGGGGTGTGACAATTTGTCAAACTCTGTGTTGGTAGGTTATGTAAATTTGGCTGGGGTAATTTTGAAAGACTGCTCTGATTGCTCTGATTGCTCTACACGTGTGATGCCTCAGACTGCCGAATTCTTCCTGCCTTTGACCCAATTACATTAGCGATCATTCGATACAACGCAACCTTTGGGTTTGGGTGGGGGGGGACAAAGGCCTATCCAAGTGGGTCAATTACATGTAAGCTTAATCTTCCGGCCTGTCATACGAAATACTATATGGTGAGAGGGGTTTTCGTCTTGTATTTGCAGTCCAAGCACCTTCATGAGCATATAGTCCAAATGTATTCAATATAAATAGTGCCCATGATTGTTTTTCTTTTCTGGGTTGTTGCCTGTTCGTGAAGCACCTTTAGAGCAGTACTTCGACTGCTGATTTATAATTTTTGTGTAAATTATTATTAATTACCAGTTCCCCCTGGATTCCCATCATTAATTTGATCAGCT
>JAODTK010000322.1:0-65000 GCA_026419785.1 Sclerodactyla briareus | reverse complement strand
ATATTGCTACCGTACAATAATCATTATGAGGTATTTCATGTATTATGATGATGATGTAGCAATTAGTGTGTATGCCGCAACAACTGTGAGGTCATAGCAACTTCCGGATCAGTAGGAGTCATATGACTAAATCCAGACACATACTGTAGCACCACAAGACTAACTGTGTGTTCCGTGGGGTACACGCGCCTCTTATTTAACGCACGGAATGAGACTGAGAGGTTCACAGAGAGCAGTACAAACAATTCATGATTGCTTTGACACAGTGTGGCTACACACTGGACCTAATGTACTAGTCACGCACTAAGGGTCTATCCCATCATCTGAAATTAATAAGACCTAGTGCTTAGATATCAGCTGTCTGACTTGACAAGACAGCTTCACAGATATTACCCCTGATTCATTAGCAAAAAACAAACGTTGTATGTACTAGGCATAGCCTACCTGTGGCAATTTTTTTTACAAAGGCCTAGGGCCCCTACTTAAGGCAAGTTTCAAAACATGACGTCAAGCAAGGAAAGTCCAATTGCTTTGAAGTTTGACAGGGCTCAGCTGATTCACACCCAGTAAAACAGTTGCGTGATATTATGCTGTTGTCACATGCGTCTCAGATCTGTAAATACAAGGTGACGATAGGGGTCTACTTCCATCTGTAGTGTCCTAGCGTTAATATCTCACGGGGTCGCTCTACTCTTATTGTTGTTTATGTTGCCATACTTAAGGTAGTTACATAATGCTCCACGAGCCGTAGGTAGCAATACATTGTTATGATTATGTTAAGTATCTAGTAGCTGTGGGTACTAGATGGTGGAGTGAGTGTAAATATATACTTCCTATGCGTCAGTTCGAGCTAGTCTTCAGTGAGTAAGTAGTTGTTTTAATAGTGTTCGTCTAGTGTCCATCAGTCCTTTACTCTACAATATGACAGGGGGTCCACCTACACCGGCCCCGCCTCATCCCCACTCCATTTCTCATGGAGACAACAAAGTGAACCTAATAGAAAAACTAGGCTAGTCAGACATGCCTCAGACAACAGAAAATTCGCTGCGGAACTGGTGCTAACGCAGAAACAGTAACGATGCGTGACTTTGGCATGACTATTGTTAATGTGCCACGGAATTGCGATTCATGCGTAGTATTCCGTGGGCAAAAAAAAAAATGACCGGGAGTAGGTAATTATACGTCCGTCTACAGCGTGTACGAATAATACCTTCTCACTGACAGATTATTTCGGTGTTTTAGAACTCAAACAAATCGTAGTGTATGCTTTAGGTTTTATTTTCTTTTCACGTCAGAGCAGCACAACAGGTGTGGTAGGTATTTGTTATTATTAGCCTACATAGAACGTTTGAGATATTTTTGGTCAAGCGCGAGACTCCAAGAAGAAGCTCAAGCGAAGATCGCCTCTGAGAAGAAGCATTGAGAAATACTACTAAGCCAGTTTGGAGACCTGTGACTACTTTGCTCGGACAAATCAAATCGCAATTCAAGGACATCAACATAACAGTTTTTCGAGGAAGCAATAAACCTGCGCAAGATCGTTGATGACGGTGGGCGGAGATTGATCACTGAGCATGTCGATAGACTAGACCCAACCTAATTTTCTACTACTACTACTATTTTTTTTTTAAAGCCCTACTGATGTTGTGTTTGTGAGGGGAAGAGGTAACTAAGCACTGCCGTCGGGAACATGTGGACTTTCAAGAACCTCTTTCACGGTTTTTTCATTCAAAAACTACCACCTGATGATGAGTAACAGTAATAAAAAATATTAGCAGAATACTACCACTATGCCGACCTACTGATTTCACATTACCTTTCAAACCTGTGATCGTCGTTATTCTCCGGCCTCTCGGAATAAAAAACAAGCCTATCGCTCGAAATAATACGTTTCCCACCTTCCCACGCTTACCTTTGCCACTGCGAGGAACCAAGCTCACTACATTCATATTGAAACCCCCCCAAGAATGGTCCCCCGTAATCAATTATTTCTTCATCTTGTTTGTATATGAAGTACTTTTGGAAGTTTCATCATTCATATTATTATTCAAGTTGTATTATTATTATCATTAGTATCACCGGTATTGGCATAGTTTATTATTATTGATTAATGAGAGAAAGTGGAAACGATAATTAGTTGAGCATTTGAAGTTAGCATACTTTGGATGAGATACATTATACGGAAAACATTACATGCCATAGCTATTGTTTTTTTTTGTGTTTGATAACCTCGCCGAACGGTCTTCCCGCTACGCGCTCATTAGGTGCACTGCACGTCATTGGGTACTTGTTCTTGGGGTCACACATGCACAGGAAATGTTTCGCCTTCGTAATTTTCTAGAATCTTATCAACCAAAGTCACAATAGAATGTCTCCAAATGAGCCTCACGTTGCACTAGAGAGCACCTAGGAATGTTACGCGCTAATTATGTGCGCCCTACACCCATACGGGTCTTGAACTTTGAACAGTCTTTGCAACGAATTTGTGCGTTCCCTGCCCGAATCTTCGACGGCTATTCCAAGGGGCTTCCACCCGCACCATGTGCCTGACTGCCTGTCTCCTCAGTATTGGCACCGTACATGCACCCAACTTTCAACAAGTGTCGCCAGCGCCATATATTTCTTGCTGAATATCTATTTTAAAACTTGCACAAAAAAAAAACTTTGCCGCATTTCCGATACCGCACCGTTTGCTCTCAAATGATAATTTGCCCAGCACCCAACTTTTCATAACTTTCGTTTTTTTCGGCGATCATGGGGGGACGGGGGAGGGGGACGCGGCGTTCCCCCAATATTTTGGTTGGAGGACGCAATGCACATTGCCCCCCCCCCCATATTTGAGCCCCGACTGCTATTTCGCTGACACTGTAGCCGCCATATGGTCCGCGCAACGGTTATAAACCAATACATACTGACCTAAATATTACATTCAAGGTTGAGTGAATTCTGCTGCTCCCAGTTCCGGAATTTTTTGCGCCCGTACGCGCGCGGGCTTTTATGTACCGGTAGTGCGGTTCACTGTTCATATATATGAATGTGCCTTGGATTGGTGCTGACATATGGTGTTCCTTAACAAACAAGCGCCACGTCGAAACGTCTTGATACTGCGGACGGCCCAAATGGCCTGTGGCGAATACACTGCATGTTCTTCACCAATCCACATTTATTGTTTGTTCACATTAATTTTCCTTTACTGACATCTGTCATAACCTTAGAATGGCTTGGAACATGACTACCACATTAGCCTAATTGCTATCAGTGCCCAGCACAAAGTACCCAATAACTCATTCCTATAATAGGCTGTTATATGTACCCACAAAACTTTGTGTATCCAGCACAACTCCTAGGCCTGTAGCAGTGAACAGTGTAAAAAACACTTGTGGATCCACAATGGAAAGTCTAGCCAACACACTTGGATCCACAATGGAAGTCTAGGGCCACACTCCGCAGTGATGTTTTTACAGATCTCCCACAGGAACTGCTGCCCCCCCCCCCCCCTATTGCCTGTATTCCAGCCACCTCAGTACTGACATGCAGACAAAGTAAACAGTCCCTGCTCTACATGCAGGCCAGCCCTGCAGCTCCAAGGAGTCGGTAAACCAACCACTCTCACAGAGAGTTCAATGGGAAGGGCTGCAGTGGATAGACAAAATTGGGGTAAATAATTGGATTCAATTAAAATCTAATCACACTATGCAAAATAAAATTGGTGAACTCAGCCTAGCCAGTGGCATGCTTCATCCACCCACCAAGTTTCAACCTGATCGCATGTACGGTTCAGAAGTTACGAATGGAGACTTATTGGGGTAATTAATTGGATTTAATTAAAAAATTTCATCACATTATACAAACAAAATGTTACTCAGCCTAGCCAGTGGCATGCTTCATCCACCCACCAAGTTTCAACCTGATCGCATGTACGGTTCAGAAGTTACGAATGAACGTGACGAACAGAATGGACGAACAAACGAACTAACGGACGAACAGACATGATGACTTGTAGAGCTGCTTACACGCAGCTAAAAATGCCAGCTTGGTGTGTTGCTCCTTCATTGGACGTTGAAGTTTTCCTGCAAGGGACCAGTTAATTAGATGAACAAACAAATGAACATACAAATCGCAATCTTGAGGTGAAGGGGGTTGAGGCGACGGAGGCAGGTCTACCACCTGGCGGGATCTGTGATTTTATTTATTTATTTGTTTATGGGTGCGACCACTTGTTGTTGAATGTTGGGTACACGGTGCACATGCTATCACAATGAGGGCACACGGCGCGGCATCGTAAATGCGGTCAGGGAACGCTACAAATTGCGTTGTCAAAAAGGGACATTGGCTCAAAAATTCCAAAAGTGAAGAAAAGTCCAACTATTTCCGAATTATCGTTGGAATGCCCCAAAACGGTGTAAACTTGAGTTGTTTTTCAAGGGAAAGGGAATGAGATTGAGGCGACAGGGTGACTCTACCACCTGGGGCGGGACCGGTGAATGTTTTGTCATACAATTTGTCTATTTGCAAATTTAAAATAGAGTATTCAACAATCAATTTAGGGTGCGACACTGTGGAACAGTGGACGGATGATATTGCAAGTTTATAGGGGTGTCCCTGGACAGACTGAATATTGTCCTTGGACACTGCAGTATGGGCATAATTCCTTCACCCATCTTGTCCTGTAGTCAACTCAAACAGGGTTTTGTGTTATCACTGGTAAGTCTCAAGGCACATACACCTAAAATTGGGATTGAGCTCTCAGTTAGCCATGCATACCCTAAATCCCGGTGGCCTATGACAAACTTATTTATGGGCATTCTCAACAAGTAGGCCAATCTAAAATTAACTTGAAAACGGTACCTCCCAGTATTGGCAGAGTGCGGGGGTGGAGTGCCCCCCGCCCTGACAAGGTTTCACTGGGAAGAAAAGCTGAAATACCGGGAAGGTTAGGTGCAGGCAGAGCTTCTGTTTGATACGATGTTTCCAAAATCGCAGTAACTAAGGACCCCTCAGTCACGCGGGGACCCGAACACAAAATCGACCCAGCACAACCGGGAACAGTACCCCTACCACCCCAACCACTCATTTCACGAAAGGTCTCAGCACAATTACAAACAATTGAGTTTAAGCTGGTTGGTAATAATAATAATAATAATAATATAATAATAATAATAATATAATAATAATAATAATATAATAATAATAATAATAATATAATACAAAATTAATATAATAACGTTGATAAACACAGGGAACAAATATCTTTCAACATTTTTGCACGGTACAAGGACAGAATGGACCCGTTATTTACCTAGCCTGCTACGAGAATGAATACGCTTGTAATCGGGAAAGCGATGATCAGACGAATACTGGCATACTGGCTATACTTGAAACAGCCGACTCCGTGTTGTTCCTCCCCCCCCCCGCCCCTAGCCCCCCTGGCCCTTCCCCCCTGCAAAACCCCCCCTGCCCCTCCCCCCCCCTGTTGTTGTGTGGTCAGGTCGAAGCTTACTGAGGTCAACGAGTGAGATCGATGTCTGGAATAGTATCAAACCAAGACAATTCAACAAACAGGATCATATATTTTACCCTGTGTTGTATTGTCGGCGGAAATCAATTTCGTTTTTTATGTTCTGCACAGCCCATTATTTGCATAATACGCGAAAATTTAGGTTTGTTCTATGTTAACAAACTTGCCGGATGGGGACTCCACTTATTCCTGACAAAAGTCAGGTTATGTGAAATCAACGGAGGGGAAATTTGCATACTTCTGTGATTCTCCAAACTTTGGCAGAATGAATAATGCTTGGTGATCGGGAAAGGTCATTTGTCTCCACAAAAGTAGGAAACCGAAAGGATAATTTAGAAATTCCACGTGTGTGATTATGAAAAGCTATAGCTTCATATCGAGAGTACAACTTACTCGATTGTTTTTGGTGAAACACGGAGTGATTGCTTGTACGAAACCAGAAATTCGGGAGATTGTGTCCTTGCGAAGGCAAATGGAATCCATGAGCATGCACCGTGCCGTTGTGTATTGTGTCGCTCCCTTATCTCGATGTGGTGTGTCTATGCGGGTGTGACACTCATGTTGTCAGCACATATTCAAGCAGCGCATCAGGTATCAAGTTCAAATTAGGCACTTGGGTTGCTGATGTGGTAAGGTGTTTCAAAGTCAAAAAAGAGCAAAGTCCACAAAAAAATCGTAAGTTACTATCTAATGAAGCAAGACTATGAGTAAATATTGGTCAGGGTCAGGTCACTTGAGGTACGTCATCGAAGGTCACCATAGGGCAGTTTTCTATATCTTGGCAACAAAACATTTCAGAGCGATGCCTGTAAATTGAAAGTTTTGTTCGTCTGTGTAATCTACATCTGGTGACTTCCTTTGATACTTGGACCTTTTGACCTCATTGACTCAATGACCTTGTGACCTTCTGGGGCCAGGTTGTTCTGAAGACCAGCGCGTCTTGTTCAACAAACCAATAAATCAATGAAATGACGTACGAAACTTCTATCACACGTATCCAGGGATGTACTCTGTAGAATGGGTGTGCTGAGCTTGAACAATGATAAATGTTATGTCGACATTGGACTTCTCAGCACTGAAACATTTTAGAGGATAGCGTAAAAGAGTTCCACGGGGACCCCACTTTTGTGTACACCGTTGCCAGGTTCAGAAGTGGGCATGCACTCACATAAATCCTCACATAGGGGTCCCCTATAGCCGGGCTACTGTTGGTTAATTGTTTCACATTGTCCAGACAAGGACACACAAACCCTTTCACAGTTTACTGAGCTCTCAGTGTACAGATCCCACTCACTTATCTTAAATCTATGATGTAGTCGGTGAACCTGTCTGGTACACTTCCTGCTGCTAATTGGAGAGGGGGGCATGAACCGAGACGGGCATATCAATTCCTTTTTCTGATTGGGGTACTAAGTTACACATAATAAATGTGTCCGAGCCCTCCAAGTATTGAATCAGCCCTATGACCGAGGCGAATACACAGGGCCTACGTGAACCACTAATTGGACAAATTAGACCGAGTGATCCTTTCTCCGGTGCAAATACAACACTGTTACGTTATGTGGCTCTCTCACGACCTATCTAAACATTTTTCCTACCAATCAAGAAAATAAATAGTGTGCAGATGAGGAAAATATTTTCCAACATCCTGGTTTTCAGTCCTGCCGGCTTTAGCGGTATGTTAATAATAAACATTTAGCTTGAAATACAGACATAACATAATGAGACTGTTATGACCCACGGCCCTTTGTTCCGAGTGGCTTGTGTATACTTGTATAAGCATAGCTGGTTGACATGTTTACATGCTTATGGGTTTATTTTCAACCCCCCGAGTCCGACTGCCAGGACGATCCTATGAGTATGAATAGGTGTCATATGAAAGGGTTAATTGTCGTTCTTTATGGGGGTTGATACAAAGTTTGTGCGAACTGGTCAGTAGTGGTAACCAGCGGTTGGAAAGTGGCGATTGCCGTGTGCACCCTGTAAAAAACCATAGGGCCCGAAACAGAATTTTGGAGGGTTTTTTCTTTTTTCACACCCTACCGGTCCGACGCGCAGAAAGAATAGTTTATTCTAGAAAAAAATGCACTAACAGAAAGAAGACATTTTTCCTCTAATGTTCCTTTATACAAAATGTACAGGAAGTGAATAAAAGGGTGGTAATTGTCGAGGACAACTTATGGTTACAGTGAAGCAATAGGGCTGTAATGGGTATTTTGTACGAGGCGATCGCAGCGAACCAGAAAAGCGCCGAGGAATGATATGGGGGGGGGGTCAATAGAGCCTGCCCCCCCCCTCCCTTTCAACCGCAACCAATGTATTCTGTTCGATTTTGTTGAAGAACCCGATCATTGGGTATGCTTACATGACATGTGAAATATTCAAGACAATTTTCAAATAAAATTCTTGGAAAGGAGTGAATGGTGGGAAAGGGGAGGTCCGCGTAGGTGGACCTGCGACCATCTCCCACCTCAGGCGATTTCAGGGGCCCCTTTTTGGTGTGTAATCCTCTCATTCTTCATTGATAATTAGTTGTTGTTTTGGATGTTTTCCGGTTGCATAAATGTTACCGACTTATGCCAGATTAAGTAGATTAGTAAGTCACTTAGTTTTTTGGCCAGATTCCTCCCTCGTAATCCTCTAATCTCAGTTCCTCAGCCAGGCTAGGATTCTATTGTAGTGTATGCGGGTCCGGAACGTATGAGAGAAATCGCGAATTCACGCGAGCTGAGATGGAGATGGGCCCGTGTCAAGTGTTCTGAATCTTTGCATGCTATTTAGTTTTGCAAAAATTGATATTGGTTCACAGAAGGCGTCGGAAAACAAAAACAATGAGCAACCAACCGAATAGGCATATAAGCACCACTGTACGCATGCGTCACGGATGCTATCACCGGCGAATGAATTCTATGAATTATAATTCCGCCAAAACCAATAACGACTATATGCCCGGGCTGCTGCATCCAATGGTCTTTCCGCGAATAACTTCTTTGTGGTCTCTTCTGGAAGAATTCGTCGTTTCCGTTATTCGTGATTTTCCTCCCCCGGATAAGTATAACGCACTAGAATCCTCGTTCCTTGTTGTTTTTGCACATCGGCAGAGTGAAGCATTGGCAATCAAATGAGTAATGAAATTATGCGCGAAACGACGTCAGTTTTGGGGTCTTTCGGAATAAATTTCTTTCTGGCGCGCTTCCCCGTAGTCTCGTTATTGGCTGTCTCACTTGAACCTATAGCCAGATCAACTTATGCGGGGTAATTAGGCTAACTTCTGAGCAACTTTCGCGGAAAGAGCATGTCCACACACACGAAGTAGGTGATCTTTCTTGTCGTCTTTTACCTTTGGAGATTCACGACAAAAATGGTAGGAATAACTGATACATTATCATTGCCTTTTATTTTCTGAATATAGTCTGTATTCACGACAAGATCAGTTCTATATTTCACTCCGATTAAAAAATGACACTGGTCGCGCTCTTCCTTACAAAACACAATGCATGTACCCTTTCCGCGAAATTTGCACGTCTATGTCACTGTCCCTGAGTCGTTCATGCAGTGAAGATGGTTTACTGACTTTTGTCATATTCTGTTATGGTATGCTAGTTGATTTAGTCCCTGGCAGGGACCTCTGTCGCGCCCCCACACAACTTGGGTAATGATTGCATAATGTATATCCTGTCAGGATGTTACTGGTGTATTGTATGCTTGTTTGGAATTGGATTGAGGTGGGGTTACTTAGGGTTAGTGTGGGTAAGGTTTAGTGACACTAAACTCCGAGATTACTCTGGAAATTGGAATGCACCCTAACCCACTCCTAATCCCTAACACTAATTACACATTGTCTACATTAGCCGAGTACAAAAAAAACTAGTTTCTCGTCCAAACTTTTCCACTTTTTGGGCGTCGGGCCTTTTTTTTTTTTCTTTTTTTTTTTTGAGAGGACTCGCCCAACGAGCTCCTAATCCGCACATCAACTGTTTGTCTGCTTTATGTTTAGGGACAACATGCCTGTTTGCCAAATCAAGTTGCAGCTTAGATGGAAGGTCTTGAACAGAAAACGAATTCTGCAATGCTGAAATTGGCACAAATTTTGCTTTGTCTTTGATCCAATTTAAGAAATCCGCTACAAAAAATTCGCCATTTGTTCAACGTGAGCTCCAAACAAACCCAACTCATTTAAATACACGCAGCCCCTGCGTACATTTTTAAGCCTAGTGAGTGTGACCTATGTGCCTCACACCTAGCAGCGTTAATTTTTGTGATTGTATACTCACGTACGTCTGGTATTTTTGCATCGATGGGGCCGTTTCGTCCTCTTCTCCGCAAGCAAATTTATTGAACATATCTGACAAACTCTGCCCCTCCTCCTCTCGTACGAGCGTAGTATGGTTTTATAATTCTAGAAGAAGTCCATTTCTAGCGCATATGCAGCATCACACAAAACATTTTGAAATTTAGTTCCCTAAATCGCCACTTGTTGAAATGATTTCGATCGACAGTACCTGGCCCGAGGTAGTTTAGAGAACACACCACGTACATGCATTCAACCTTTGCATCAATTGACATGTGCAAGACAGGCCGGGCACCACGGAGAGGATTGGCAGGCAGGCTCAGGCTGATACGCAGTGCATATCTGTTTATAAATGAACTCGGGAGCAACGAAGAGCGAATCAGGCTTGCTCGAAAAGATTCATCAGATCGTGCCGGTGCTAGTGGGACGGACGAAACCATGTGGCGACGGATGGTCATGAGTGTAACAAACATAAGCCTACTGGTCCTGCTGCTGCAAGAGTACGGAAATATTTCCAACTTTACAAACAAATGCTGACAGTGCATCCTGACGACTCGCGATCATGGTTTTTTTGCGGTCATGGCTAGCTAATTTGGATTTTAAAATATTCTAGTTTTGGCATATTTGCAAGAAAAGGAAAGAAAAAAAAAAAACCATGCGGCGTGAAAATAAGCGGGCGGGCGGGGACAGAACTGTTTTTTTTTTTTTTTTTGGCCTTATGCAAACTTGTAGGGTAAGCAGTGGTGATCCAAGATAGTGGTTTCGATACAAGGGACTGAATTAACTTGTTACTGAAATAATGTTACTAGGCTAGGCCTAATCAGTACTCATGTCTGCTGGCAGGGGCCACTTCGTTCAATCTTAATTTTGGAAGAATTTTTTGGCAAAATGGGCAGAATGAATGATTGCCAATGTTACCTGTTTGTAATTGGTGCGGGGGTTTGTGATTATGGCTTAGGCCTGGTGGGTGGGTTATGGGTCAGATTCCAGTTGAAGATGTTATCCCAATCTTATACGTTCCAAAACCTAACCTTCAGTGAGCTAACCTTACTAAACCTAACCCCACCCCTAATCCCTAACACAATCCATACATCCAGTTACACATGTACTACATTCTGCAATCATCCCACAAAATGAAATATATGAAGTGATGATATTTTTTTAATACATCTATAAACCACCAACAGCGCCTTACCTGATTTAACCTGATGGCCATCCCTCTCGCCTTGTCCCCCATGAGGTTCTTGGAGAATGGCGAAGAAGACCCGTAAAGATTCCACATTTCTTGATTCCTTTCTTGAATTTTTCAGCCTTCTGGTCTACTGTATAACTGTCTCGTCTGGTTCTGGCAATTGTTCCTGGTTTCCAGAATTCTGTTAAAGTATGAATTTCTCCTCACTTCTAATCTTGCTCTTCTTGGCTGAATCTTTGTGGAATTTTCTTCTGGTTCTACTATCTTCAGGTTCAATATTTGATGGTTAACTTCCCTTGTGTACCTTACTGCAGACTGTTTCACAATGTTAAAGGGAACTCCGGGCACGAGACATGTTCCCCTACCTTTTCTGCTTTTTTCAAACCATTTTCAAGCGTTTGAGCGCTCTGAAACGACCCCCTCCCAGATCAAAACACTGAGTTCAAACTGCCCGCCTTTGGCTATTGGGGCCGCCATATTAAGCACAGTACTACCGGCACAGCGCCCTCTTAGCGTGACTATTGGAATCCTCCATATGGTGGACGTAGGGGACTACCCAGACTGCTATTTATAACCGACTAACACTATACAATGTTATACCTCCCAATTATAAATGAACTGTTATTTGATCGCGTCCGTCAAGTTTTAGCATGGCCTCGTCGAAACAAACATACTCTATAATCTGTACTACCCCTCCACTTTCTAAATTCGCATTTTGATTTTTTTCACCCAATTTTTCTTGTCGAAAATTTCAAACACCTGACAATGTCCGACTGACATGAACAATCTGGCCGACACAAGCAGTCACAACACATGATTCAAATGACCAATCAGATTATCGCCTTCTATGACGACTGTCAATGGGAAATTTGTAATGTGAAATTTTCACGTACTTTAAGTCCCATGGGCATCTCTAAAAGACTTTGTGGGTGAACGCTCGGAACGAAAGAGTTTCGAAAGATTGTTTGCGAGTGGCACCTTATGCTTCTTGTGCCTTTGCTATCGGTTTTGTAGGCCTAACTTCACGAGAAATGATTTGGACCTCCCCACCGTGGTTCCGGTTTTTTTAATGCATCAATTTGTTCTACATTAACAGTATTTTTGTTGAAAGAATGATGATATGAACCTGTGATCTGCTACTTCTGTGTGCTGATCCTAACTCATACGTACGTACGTGTACACACTGAAGCTATGCCTGGTGACTTAGTCATCAACTACGTACCAATATGTTGGGAAAAAGATCTAGAAAGGCAAGAAAAATACTGTACCTCTTGCCTGGATTCCCCTTTAACATGAAGTTTTTAGATCAACCCGAAGCCATTATTTATTGTTGTGGTAGTTAGTATTGAGTCAATACCTGATATATAGAAATAATGCATAAACAAGCATAATGGGTAATGCGCCAGCAAACCTTTCAGGGAGAGCAAAATATAAATACCCAACTTTGCATTGATACACACTCTAAAAGACTATATTGGTGGTTGTACGGACTTTGTAGTGAGCTCATGAATTCATATGATGAAACATTCATGAGAATGTGAATGAAAAATGGAGAGCTGCGACGGGGAGCCAAATAACCCAATTTTCTCTCTCTTGAAGAGAATTCAAGAGTGGCAGTGAAAAGGAAAGAACGATATTCTAAAAAAGAAACATTGGTCACCAGCATCCGGTTTGCTCATAACCCAGTCGTTAAATGGGAAGTGAAATCAGGGACCTTTACTACCACCACGTAAATTCCATATTAATTAGTCAAATCTAACTTGACTTTTACTAGGATTATCCAAAATGGCAGACATTCAACTGACCAAGTTGAAATGAAAATGTGGCCCTCAGGGCAATTGAAAATATCCCACGCACAAGTAGATATTTTGCAGGGCAATAGATCTCAAGACTGACAAGAACTTTTCAATGAGGGACTTTCCCCTAATGATTCAAAGCCTTAAAACCACTATGAAACAAAATTTTTGAGGTGAAGAATGTTGGGTATTAGGTTTTTTTTTGCGTAAACCATGTGTCCAGGTCCAGGGTCAGCATTTGAATTTCTCTTGATGGAGTCGAAAAATGGGAGGGCGCTCTTCTTGAAGGTACCTTGTAGAAGCAGGCTGGCACGGCCCGGATAGTGTGAAGTGCTCACATGCAGTAATTGACCTGTTGTTGTTTGTCCAGTTTAAAAATTAACATCCTAATATATTAAGAATTTCGTATGTGGTATCAGGGTTAGTTTGGTGCACTAGGATCTGATTAGGTTTGACACAAAAGTTGCTAATATTAAATTCAATCTGGAAAAAAAAAATTAGCCTACATGTATTTATGTACTTTATTTCTGGATCTCCCAGATTTGAGGCATGAAGCACAGATAACAACCTCAGTGCATAACTGAATATAATTTCCCAGTGTAAAATATGAAATAAGGTAGTCCAAGTTTTTCACAAAATTGGGAATATGGTATACTTTAATTTCCCACGTACTTTAAAATGTGAGTTGGGATCATTCAATCTGTTCCATTTGTGTATTTTATGCAAAATATGTAAAGTTTTTTTTGGTAATAATAGATATCCATGAAACCAAGTAATTGTGATCCTCTTTGTACTGAATACTTACTTACGGCCTGGGTCACTGGAAGTCACAAATTCTGTCAATTTGCCTGAGTTATGTTAATTTTTGGCTTAGTCACATTTCCACAAAACCTGGTGCTGGTAAGACCAGGTTTAAATTTTTGTCCCAAACTCCCAATGAATTTGTAATGGTACTTGGCCACTGTTTGGTGTTGTTTTTACATGTACTGTAACACCACTTGAGGGCTGGCAAACTAGCCACCTCCACAATGCTTCTTAGATTCTGGCTGTATTATCTGCAAACCATCTATTCCCTCTATTCGAACAATATTAGCACAAAATTTAAATATTCGGCAGAAACACCCCTGATTGCAAAACAGCCAAACTAGCAGTTGTAGAATTATTGTCTGTTATAGGGAAAAAGCTACATTCCCAACACCCACATGTTTCCTCTTTGGCACTGACCGTATTGTTTTCTCCTTAACAGTTACGTCGCCAAGCCAGATAAGGAGGGAGTATCTGTACAGGAAGTCTTAAGAATAAAGAAGAAGGGCCATCCACTGAGAAAAGCCAGCTGAAGGATGCATTAGATGGTTTGGTTCAATTACTGTACCCTCATGAGTGCTGTACAGTGCATTTGTCTGAGGACAAACAACCTTAAATGTCTTGCACTACAGTTGATCCTATGTCACCAGACATTGTCGTTACCAGACACCAATAAGTATGCGATCGATCAGTACTGTTACTGTCGTTATGAATAGACAGTAGTTCCGATTGGAGCCCTAATACCTTTCTTTGAAGTTTAGTCAATTCACGCAGATGAAAATAGGGGAGACCTTGGACAGACTTTGCAATGCAAGGGATGCAAAGGTTTTAAATGTAGGTTGACCTCTCAGACATGCATGATTCCCTATTGTGTTGATCCGGTCCAATCCATTTGAATTTGAGTCAATCAGAGGTTTCCGAGCTAGAAACCGTTGACACACATTTTGTTGAATGCAATGCTGTGGAGGGTCACCCTTGTAGGTTTTATTAGGTTCCACCCAGAGAGTACAAGATCTACAGTAATTGTTTTCATCTGGACAACGGTACCTTGCAGTCAGCAAAGGTCTGGTCTAGAACTTGTAAACACATGAATGTCAAAAAACACTTGGTTTTGTAGGTTAGTGGTATGGGTCCATATTCCGACTGTTTTTTTTAGTGGACTGGCCCATGTCATGCAAGCAAACTTGTTAACCACCCTAGCTGTTCCATACTGGTATGTAGTTTGGCCATATTCATGCATTTGGTTTATAGCACTAGATACTTGTACAGAGCAGTATGTTGGCAGTACTGCTTCCCCCTGAGGGTCACTCTTAACAAGTATCTGATATTCGAATGAACACTTCATTTGTTCAATGTTTATTTTTAGAAGGCCTGTATAATGTAGTCCCTTACTATTTCTTGTCACATTTTGATTTTCTTCCCTTCTTTCCCTTTCCTGTCATGGTAACAAGGAATTCCCACAGCCCTGCCAAAAAAGCCCGTCAGTTAACAAGAAGTCTCTAATCATTGACGATTAAGGTTGCATAAGGTTGGTGTACCAGAGCTCCTTCATGTGAACAGTCTGCACATAGTCTTCTTTGGCAACTCCTGAAGGAACACCTTGTATTAATAGACATCATTTCCCTTAGGCCAGGCACATCTTTACAATGCCTCAGAGTTATGACAAGAGCCTTATTCGAATCTGTACATCATATTCTATGGTTGAAAGTATACCCCTGTAGTGGATAATCATGCTGGAGGTGGTTTTTGTTTTAATTCATGGATTAAAATAGCATATCATAGTAATAATAATAATAATAATAATAACAATAATATTGAGTGCGTATAGAGCGCTTTTTACACAGGCTCAAAAGCACTCACAAAATTATGACCCAGACCATGAGTGACTTGCCACACCTGTACTAGATAGAACCATGTTCTGGCTGGGGTATCCGATGCACCATTCCAGTCCGTCACTTCATCGTGTCCCCAGGGAGACATTCCCATAGGCAGCCACAAACGGCACTCACTACTCTTTACAATTCACCTCACAAGGTAACCCACTTTAACAAGTGGGTAGCATGGGACATTCAGGAGACCTGCCTTGTCCAACAGCACTGCAGAAAAAATCCTCAGGCTTCCGATGGATCCAAACTTGCAATCAATCGTTTTGCAGTTGGAGTTCTACCGACTGAGGAATCCACCTCCTACTTCAAAGGCGTCTAATAAACCTCTCTAACAGTGATCCAGAGGTGGCGAGGCGTGACTCACCAACTTGTGGAAAGCATGTCACTCCAAATTTGGAACAGATTAATAAATACTGTCTAAAATACTAACCAAAGGACTACTTTTCATCTTGAGTGACACACCTAGAGTACCACAATATTTACTTCTCAACCCAGTGATCTGGGTGTGTCTAGTGGCTTGGCCAGACCTTGTTTGGGGGAGGGGCAACTGGAGCGGATGGGGGGGGGGGGAGTGCACTGCAGTGACCGTTGTCCTGGAGAATCTTTCCAATAATCAAAGAAGAACTGCAGGATGAATTGAAATGAGGTCTGATATAATAGCTGGATGAAAACTAAATGTGTCAGTCTAAATCCGACATTATAGGACATTTGTTGCAGATTTAGACGCCTCTGAACGTGTATGTGCATTTGTATTTTTGATACACAAGATCGGAATCACCCATCATGAAAATAAATGCCATACTTGCACAACCCTGCTAATATTCTTTGTTTCTATTAAAATGTGCACATCAATTGCACTTCGAAAAAAAATCTGTGAGTCTAGGTGTTTATGGTTACTTTGGTGATAGAAGAACCCAGAACTACTGAGAATGTTGCGTTATATCCACATGAAACAATGAAATACATACATAATTATCTGTGTCGTTTAACTGTGACATCATGCTTTATTGTGAAGTATATATTCTCCCTAATTTTGTATTGAATGGGGTTTGGATATAGTTCTCCATTGCCCACAATATATAACCTCTATCATTTCCAAGCCTGCAGGTGTGTCTCAGATGCGATTTGGTGCCACACTTTACTTACTTTTGCAGTAAGTTAGTGATACATTTCTGTCAAGTCCCAAATTTAATTCAGATGGTCTGTGCTCCCCTCCACCTCTTGGCAATGCCAATGAGAACATCCACACACTCTGCAAGTAAAGCAGCACGTGTAATCATGGTACATAATCTTGAAATCAGGTCCCGAACCTAGCTATTAATACAACCCAGCAGTCTGTACAATGACCAGTAATGTATCAATAAAAAATGCATCTTACATACTCATAGTGTCTATGGATTATGCACTGTAAGTCTGTGCTGGCATCACCTACAGTCATGTAGGAGGTTGTGGGGGGGGGGGGCTATAACCCTAGCCATGGAATTATATACCATACCATGTGGGGAATGTAAACCACTGAGCAGGAAATCAACCAACCAGGCAGGGGATTATGACACCAGGAATGATTTTAACCCTTTAATCCTTTCCCCCCAGGAAGTGTGGGGATTAGAAAGTCAGTTATAAGCATAGCCAAGGTCACTAGGCGTGTTGGTGTGTTGTGTGTGGCTGTGTGTGTGCGTTTGTTAATGGTGGAAACCGAGGTAACACATAAGGTTTCACCTTCAATCGAGGTACCACCTACAAGACAAGAATACCTTCGGTTTATATATGGCATTGAGGGCGCTCTCTGCACACCCCTGCCTCGGGGAAATGTGTCTTTGAATCACATTTGAGCAACTTCCTCGTTTATGCGGTAGAAAGTCTAACCACCACGCTTACACACGTGTGTAAGTTTTGTTATTAATTACTTTTTACAGACCTCGTTTCTTCTGCGGTAGCTTTTCAGTTATAAGCCTTACCTTGGTGGCCATGTAAAGAGCGTATCGCCTGGCTTATTCGGAGGGATACACATTGGATATGGAAATAAGTGGTTTCCTTCCTCCTTTTGGGTGTTTAAAAAACACACTACCGCGTTTCCCACCATAGACAAGTCTGTGGGGGTGGTGTGTTGGTGTGTGTGTCAGCACTTCCAAAATCCTCGTGAGCAGGATATCTGTCGAACGGCAAGTGCAATTGCAACAATTTTCAGGGTAGCATTCAGGTTGGGTGCAACACTATCTATTAGATTTTGTGCATGCAAGCCCTAATTAATAAAGGTCATTAGCCTGTTTTATTTAATTTATTGTTTAGTAGGCTCGTGAGCAAATATTACAGATGAACCGTAGGGGCTATGGTGACTGGTGTTGGCACTAGATTCGGATATGAGGTAGATGAACTGAGTGGATTTTCAGCGTAAAAAAGGGTCACCAAAGGTCAATTCGGGTCAAAAACTGGTTTTTTTGTCCATAACTTGGGAAACCAAATTCTGCCGAGGTTGGGAGGTGCACCATTGTGATTCACTCGTTGACCTCCTCTGTGGTTCCCTTTGGGCCCTCAATTGTGACCGTTCACCATGTTTTGTGGCCGAATCAAATTTTCCGTGGCCATTTTCGGAATCTCAAAGGTACCTTCCCATCGAAATGAACATAATTTGACCCATTTGACCTTGTGTGTGAAGATATCCGAGGTCAAAGTTTTTTTCATATCAAAATTAAGTGCAGTGTGGATGTTCGTAGTGATTTGTCATGGTGATTTTTGGAATCAGAGTCCAAAACAACCCCTGAAACAATGAGGTCAAAAGGGCAAAGGTTCATTTTAATGAATGTGCTTATTTTTCGATTTACAGGGCAAAGAAATTACAACTGTCAATTTTGGTCAAAATGATGGATATTGGCAGAGCTCTGTGTGCTGAATAGACAAAACACTCCCACTTCACGGTCACTCGGTTCTCAGTTCGAGGTGTCAAGTTTGGTTTTTGCTACCTTTTTGGCAATAGCTCGGCAGTATACTTTGGGTACATAATGCTTGTAGGACTGCGGGCATTTCATCGAGAGTAACAAATTTTATTAAAACTGACCATTTCATAGAAAGGTCATTCAAGGTCCCTTATGGACAGAAAACGAAAGTTGTTTTGGGACAACTTTACCAACTGACTTGCTGTGGCAATGTTGAAATTTTCAGGACAGGGTGTAAATCATGGTGTATAACATTTTCCATAAAACCTGACATGTCATCAAAGGTCTTCAAGGTCACTTATGTGCATATAAACCTGCCAATAGTTGTGTGCCTGCACAACTTCCAGTGACCTTTCCTGATGTGGTTTAAAATTTCAGGACAGGGTGTAACCCCAAGGTGTTACAATTTTTATAACAATGGTCATGTCTCCGAGGTCATTAAAGGTCAATTGAGGTAAAAACTGATTTTGTACTTTTTCCGGCAATAGCCACTGGGCGTGTTCAATCAGAAATGCAAAATGCGCCTAGAGTGGAGTATCACATGGAGAGTTACAATTTCCTAAAAAACTGTCATGTCATTGAAGGTCCATTCAAATCACTAAGGGGTCAAAAACTGTTTCCTCTTCCTGGCACTAATCAGAGATTGAATATCTGTGAAGGCTGGAAGGTTCACCCTTGTGGATATAATTGGTTGACCTGCATGTGTGGTGACTCTGTGACCTCAATTTACTCCTGGGGGGGGTTCGCGTGTCTGTGGTTAGGTTGATCCTTGAATAAATGTGCTATTCAGGAGTTACGGGCAAAAAATAGAAACTGGTTATTTTCGGATATGTGATTAGACCTTTTGTGTGCTTTATGAGGAGAAACACAACTCCCGCTTCGATCGGACACTTACTTTGGTAGTTTACAAGGGGTCAAAGTTTAATTTCATATCTTTTTCCAATAACATTAGGCGTGTTCTCTGGAATGCAATATGCTTCTAGAGTGGATGCATCACATTGAAGGAGTAACAATTTTTATAAAACCCGCCATGTCATGGAAGGTCTCAAAGGTCACGTAGGGGTCAAAAACTGATTTCATACTTTTTGGCAATAGCACTGGCCCATGTTTATCAAATGCAAATCTCCTAGAGTGATGTATCACAGGGAGATTTACCAATTTTCAATAAAAACCTGCCTGTCATGAAAGGTCATTCAGGTCACTTAGGGGTCAAAACAAAACTGTTTTCTGGCCATAATCGAGAATTGGATATCTGTGAAGGCTGAAGGTTCCCCCATTGTGATATCTTGTTTAACCTGCATGTGTGTGACTCTGACCTCAATGTCACCCTGTCGTGGTCAGATGTTGTTAAAGGTTGAAGTCTTGAATAAATGTGTTATTTAAGGAGTTACGGGCGAGAAAAATAGAAAACTGTATTTCTGGAATGTGATAGACCTGTGTGTGGTTTATATGGAGAAACCAACTCCCGCTTCGAATCAAACGCATATTTGGTATTTACAGGGTTCAAAGTTGAATTTAATAGCTTTTTTTCGCAATAACATTAGCGTGTTCATTGGCATTAATATGCTTCTATAGTGGGGATGCATCAACATGGAGAGTAACAATTTTTATAAAAACCGCCATGTCCAGGTTGAAGGTCATCAAGGTCACTTTGGGGTCAACAACTGATTTAGTACTTTTTGACTATAGCACTGGGCATGTTCATTCGAATTAAAAAAAATGCTCCTAGGAGTGGATGTATCACATGGAGAGTTACAATTTTCATAAGGACGGTCCATGTCTTACAGGTCCGTCAAGGTCACTTAAGGGTGCGTCCAAAACTGTTTTCTGGCCTTACTGGTAGAATTGAATAGCTGTGAATGCTGGAAGGGTTCACCATTGGATATATTGTTTAACCTGCATGTGTGTGACCATTGACCTCACATTTCTGAGCTCTGTGGTGGTCATGATTGGTTAAGGTTTAGTCCTTGAAGTAATGTGCTTATCAAGGAGTTCGGGCGAAAACAAAATAGAGGAAACTGTTATTTTTGATATGTGATAGACTTTGTGTGTTTATTGAGGAAACCAACTCGCACTTCTCCGCTTTCGATCGGACGCATACTTTGGTATTTAACAAGGTCAAAGTTAATTTATAGCTTTTTTTCGCAATAACATTCAAGCTGTTCATTGAATGCAATATGCTTCTATGAGTGGTAGTCACCTGGAGAGTAACATTTTTTTTATATAAACAGCCATGTCATTGAATGTCATCAAAGGTCACGTAGGGGTCAAAAACTGATTTAGTACTTTTTGGCAATAGCACTGTGCATGTTCATCAGAATGCAAAATGCTCCTAGGGGTGGATAGTATCACAGGGAGAGTTACACTTTTCATAAAACTGCCATGTCCATTCAGGGGTCATTCAAGTCCTTAGGGGTCAAAAACTTTTTTCTGGCCATTATCGGAGCATTGGCTATCTGTGAAGGCGGAAGGTTCACCCTGTGATAAATTGTTGACCTGCATGTGGGTTTGACCTCTGACCTCAATTTGACCTTGTCGGTGGTCATGTGGTTACAGGTTGCGTCTTGAATAAATGTTTCTTATTTAAGGAGTTAAAACGTGGGCAAAAAAAACTAGAAACATGGTGATTTTTGGATTTGTGATAGACCTTGGTGTGCTTTAATGGAGGGAACCAACTCCCGCTTCGATCGGACACTACTTTGGTAGTTACAAGGTCAAAGTTTAATTTTATGCTTTTTCGCCATAACATTAGGCGTTTTCTTGGAATGAATATGCTTCTAGGATGGAATGCATCACATGGAGAGTAACAATTTTATAAAAACCGCCATTATCATTGAAAGTCATTAAACGTCACCACGTAGGGTCAAAACTGATTTAATATCTTGGCAATAGCACTGGGCGTGTTATCAGAATGCAAAATGCTCTTAGGAGTGGATGTATCACAAGGGAGTAGTTACAATTTCATAACAACTGCCATGTCATTACGTTAAACGTCATTCAAGGTCAATTAGGGTTCCAAAACTGTTTTGTTGGTGGCCGATCTCGGAGAATTGAATATCTGTGAGGCTGGAAGGTTCACCATTGTGATATAATTGTTGACTGCATGTGTGGGACCTCTGACCTCAATTTGACCTCTGTCGGTGGTCATGTGGTTAAAGGTTTGAGTCCTTTATAATGTGCTTCATTTTAAGGAGTTTTAGCGGCAAAAAAATAGAACGGGTTTTGGCAAAGTGGGGATATTAAGTTGGCGGGCAGTGTCTAGTTATGTAAGGTAATTAGCTTATTTAGGTATCATTGTTCGGGCTCATTAACAAGATTACAGATGAAACCGTAGGTGCTATGGTGACTTGGTTTGGCACGATGCGGGATATGAAGTATATGTACTGATTCGAATTTTCAGCTTCACATCTGGTACTTAGGTCATCTACTTTGCATAAGTTTGCAACATTTACAAGTTTCGTCAGATTTTTTTTCATTCATCACCACTCATTTCTGTGAATAGAGGACTCTTGTGATCTTCCCATATAAACATGTATTATTCCATAGGTGGCGGACACTGGAGGTCATTCAGTGTGTCTATTTTTGCATGGTGTTTCCCAAATTCAAAGTTGTTTTTGATTTTCCTGAAGCAGCTTGATTGGTATGGCTACCTGTTCATCCCCCAAAATGTTCCAAACATTGACCGATTATCTGGGGTTATGCAGTGTGTATAAATTGTTTCATTCATGCAAATGTTTCAACTTTGTTGAATTCCCATGTATTAGTGTGGTCCTGAGAATTGTGAAATGATCACATGCTTCTAATTCGAAGTTGAAATATTGTGTCTAATTTTCCTAATTTTAGGCGTCTGTCCCATTTCACAAACTATACTTCTTCCTCTTCAGTATACATTGTCCATAATCATAAATCCCTTACTAATTTGAAATTGATCACTGATTAGTCAGTGTTAAATGCTATAAAACCCACATCTTAAAGAACACATTAAATCCCTTGTAACTGTTTGCAATTTGACTATTAATGAAACACGGATCGCGCAACCAGGCGAGACACTGGGGCGCTCGCCTTGTTTTTTTCTACTGTTCACATAAGTATGAATTTATTCGGTCTTGTGCTCTTCACACTTCTAGCATAGTCGAATCATATCGATAGAATATCGCTGGGGCTGGAGTGGAAGACCCCAAGATCATGCTGACACATCCGGGATCCTACTCAAAGGTGAAACAATTTGCTCCGGTTTGTTGTTTACTATCTGTTTATTAATTATTACAACAAAACCCCCCCCCCCCTAAACTAAATATTCAAAATAGAATGGTGGAAGGACGAACACTTCCACGGATATTAATGGAGTGGTTGCCTCATACTGGAGTTGGTATAACTGAGACGGAGTTGATGGTGTAGCTCACCCGATGCCACAATAATTTTCACTCGTCTGAAATTTTCTTTTTTTTCTTTAATCCGTGCTCATAATTAAATGGATGGAAAATTGATTTCTATACATATTCTATCGCCACATCAAAAACAAGGAAATAAAAGAGTGTGTTTTCCTGTAAATTCCCTGAATATTTGGGGGGAAAATATTTTCCCCTAGCCATAGATAGCAGTTTGCTATTTGTTCAATTGAATGGAACTTGTCAGAATTTACTTAGTGTCCAAAATTTCCTCAATAGTTCCAGGTCACACTAGCTACCTGAACAAGCTCGCTCTCTAATGATAAGTAAGAGTTTGCTTGGGGGTCCCACTGATGCTGTACAGCACCAAGAAAAAGTTTATACTTCAGTCCCTTATTAGATGGCATTTAATGATGGTCAGCCACCGTTTCAATTCATCGTATATTCGCATCCGTTGGTTTCAATACCCATCTAGATATCAGAAAAGAAAAAATGTGGCCTGCTGCCCGCCAATGGTTCATTGTTCTCCACATAAACCATGACGAACTGTCCCGACAACAGTTGTGTGCACTAGTTTGTTGAAATCAGGCTAACTCTAACAAAACATTCCAACAACATTGTCCATTGTCACAATGTTTACATTGTTTACTTCCACCATGGCATACCTAAGTCGCCCCTGAGGGTTGGGTGTGGATTATTGCTTGTCTCCCTAGCCTGCCCGAAGATGCAGCATGAAGACCTTTGTAGCACATGTGTTCCATTATAACCGAGTCTTGTATCATCCAGAGTAACACCTGAGTTTCGGAGCATGAGAGTGCTGGGCAAACTCCAACTGCCTGACAACTCGGGTAAAGAAAGGTGGACACTGCTATTACCCAAAAGGTTTGAAATGAGGCCCTAAACAATATGTACTTTTAAAACGACTCAGTCTGTTTACTTATTACCACCGCTTTTTAAACTTTTTTCATTTCCTGCTGCAGGAATCTGAGTTGATTCTTCCCAATCCCCAATGCTCAGAGGCTGAATCCGTGTAACTATGACATCCAAGGACTCTACAGGGCCTGCAGAGCTAACGCTGTCACAGACTTTCATTATCGTCCACGAACACCGTGGTGTTCCTGGTGAGTATGGGTATTTGCTAGCTGAGGTTTGAACCCCTGCAGAACAGGCAAGGGTGTTCATAATTAGTACTCTTGTCTGTCACTCACAAACCCCATGTTCTTTTTTCTCTAGCGAGTGGATATTAGCCAGGCAGAGTTGAACCGTGGCAGAGGAGCTGGGAGGAGAGGGGGACCCCAACAAGTTTCCCCCCCCCCCCCCCCTGGTACCCTCATTTGTGTTTTGACAAAAATGTGCATTTGTTTACATTTTTTCCTATGAAAGATGGCAATTCATTTCCTACACTGGGGATCTTGAGTTTGGATATACACAGCCGCCTGTCGGGTGCAGCATAGATTCGCTGCTGGCAGAATGTTGACCAGACTGGATACTGAACTTATGCCAGTATGTTCCCAGGCCTCCACCAATGAAGGTATATAGGGCCTTCCTCCATGGTACATGTTTCAGACATGAGCATGCCAATAGTCTGTGCCCTTAGAGTGCAACCACCAAGGATGAAAGGTTCTCTCTCAAGGGACAAACTGCATTTTCAACACATATCCATAGATCAGTGAAATGCATCAGTATCTGGATTTCTATCAGCAATGTTTGTTTTCACACTGCGTGTCTATATTTGCACTGCATAATAACATGTTCAGCATTGGCCACTGAGGTAATTTCAGTTGTTTACTTTGAAGGATTGTTTTGTTTGTCTCCAATGCAAATCATTTGTGACATGGGGTTGAAAAATGCGAATCTACCCTCGTGATCTGCTCCAAATTGATGATTGGGACCCTTCAATATAGATTTCAGTCTCCCAGGCTATCACCCTGGAATGCATGGGTACAAGAGGCCCAAGGTTTAGCAATGTCTGCATGGCAATCGAGTCTTAGTAATCATGCCTCTTTCACTAGCTCCCTCCTTCTGGAGAATCCACGGGGTAACGCAGCTCTCCTCCTCTAGAAGCTCAGGACAAACCAAAAGAGCTCTCGCATCTCTGGGTATCTGTCCTCCCATCATGGTCCCCCCTCCTCGTGTCACCACTGACTGGGTGAACCAATCCGTCAAGCACCGATCCCTCTCTCCTTGTTCTGATCCCTCTCGTCGTCGAGTAGAGGACTCCACCACATTCAAGTGGATGGGAAATAGGTCTATCATTTTCATTCAGATCGAATACTTTGCCCGGCCAGTAAATTGTGCTTCCTCGGTGAAACACAGGCAAGTTGACACCCGTCACGGGGAAATTCAATACGTTCGGAATAAGGCTTTCCATCCGCCCGATCGATGACAAAACGGTCATGTTCGTCCCTCGCGAGGGGTATCCTCTCTTGTGTGAAGATGTAGGCTCACACAGAGCCTTGATATTGGGTTATGTCTCTAGGGTAGTGGTGTAGGCTGTCCCCCCAACGTTATAGGTGGATATACCGTGGTAGCTGCTCATCGCTGGGGGCATTCGACTGCAAGCTCACTTCATCCTGAAATATCGAACAGTCAAATGAGTGATAGAAGGAGCTGATCTATCAGTCCTGACAAATGGATATCTGGAAGTTGAATAATGGTCTCCAATTGCATGATTTGGGTAATTTTTTGATTCAGTACATTTTTTCGCATACTAAGACATGGGCATCATGCAGTTTCCAATGTACTTGACTCTCACCATGACCTTCGCAGTTAGCTGACCCAGCCACAGACAGCAGTCGGCCTTCTAGTTAGCGTACTGCGAAGTGAATATAATTAAAATCTAAATATTACATGCCCACAAAATGCCATAAACGTGGGGATGCACAATGCAAGTCTGGCAAAACTTAGCAACTTAATAGGCTTTTAGATTTTGCTGTTATTAATCTGCTAGAAACTAGAAATTATTTTATATAAATATATTTATAATTAGCAATTATTTGAACCATATTGAATACCTAAACAGAAACAACCACTAACAAGCAAGACTAGCCATTTGAGGAATTTGTTTAACCACTTGTTAAGCCATTATCCCAGAGGTAACATTTCAGATCCTGAATAAAGACAGCGTTGTTGTGTTCAAATGGGAATCCGGTTGATTGTAATAAAAGTATGGCCTGCAGTATAACAACTGTCAACCACAGACAGCATATTATTGTAGTTTTGTAGTTTTCAAACGTATTTATGTAATGGTGTACTGTTGTGGTTGAGGGAATGTCCAAAGGGTTGAAGTACAATTATCTGTTACTGTAACTGGCTGTAGTTCTGTTTGTTTATCATTCTGATCCGTTAGTCTATACTGCTGCCTCTGGACTTGTCCAGCCAGCCCACTCAACAAACATATTGTTTGTCGAGGTGTTTGAGATGACCTGTTGCTGTTTAGGTTGCTGGTACTGATTGTAAACCTATTACACTTTATCCCGTAATGTACATTCCATATACCATGCATACAACTCAACTCAAAACTCGCAAGGATTCTCAAATCTCATCAATTTTGCTCTGTGTTTACCATGTGTAATTTCACTGACTTGAAGCCATCCAGCTTGTCCATGTTGCACAATGTCAGAACTTGCAAACAACCCACTGTAGAAGCAAAAAAGATTTGAATATTCCCCACTACTAAAACAAATTACAGCAGCAATGGACAGATTTCTCCAGAATTTTATTCCTCCTCTCTGCCAACCCCTACCCCCTCCTCTAATCACAAAATATACCTCTTGTAATGCGAAGTCATGTGGTTTTGCCTAATGATTGCTCTATAGCCAGTGGGCATGTGCATTCTTCAGCATTCTTCTTATTTCCACTTCTGTCATGATCCCAAATGGATCAAGTCTTTAAACATTGTTTTTGAACATAAAACCTATACCTGATTCAGTCTTTCTCAAGAAGTTTGATTTTCCTGGCTTTTTTGGTTAATTTTCCCCCCATTGCCTACTCTTGTGGTGTGGTATACTATGTTTGGTATATCTTATGTATACAGTAGTTGAGCATGTTGACATATTTTTCACAGACAGAAGAAAGTTTTTTAATTCATTCTCAAATAGTCCAGGATGTGCATACAACCTTCGGCACAGAGTTTGTCTTCAATAAGCACTTAGGTAGTCTCCTTTGAATTAAGACACTATATGAGTGTTATCCTTCCTTTCATTTTTATCCTAATCAAGTTAGTGTAGATGTGGTATTATAAAGTAAGAACTATTCTAAGTATACTGGATACATTTTGCCATTTTCAATAATAATTTTCCAGGTCAAGCTGCCCTGCCACTAGGACCCCCACTAAAAAAGAAAAATCAATGCACAAATTGGCCCTATTGTCTACCCTTGTGAGCAAGTCTATTATTCCCCTAAGAGGATCAGTTCCACTCAGATGGGTCCGTGCATATCTCAGCACAAGTTTTCAGAGGCTGCATGTGGCAGTAGCAGATTGGCCAATGATTCATGATCTGGTGAATGCTGAACACAAGTAGCCTTCACCGCCGTGGGCCGTGCTGGTGGAATTGAACAGGGTTTCCGCAGTCATGGAGAACTTGGAAAAAGTAAATCAATGAAACTCAAGGCCCGGATAAGTTGTGAAAATTCTGTAAAATTGTTGGTATGGAAAAGTCATGGTAAGTTAGTGAAGTGATTGTCACTTTCTCCAGCTGTTGCTTGTTTGTTGCCTGGCTCTTGCGTTGGATTTTCAGTTGAGAATTCTGTGTGGGATGTCATAGGAGGGTCATGGAAACCCTTTATTTGTCATGAGAAAGTCATGGAAATGGATTGCCCAGAATCTGCAGGAACCTTGGGCGGGAACCTCTCCTCATGAATATACATGCGGGCTGGTTGCTCTGACCAGGAAACGATGAGATAAGAGTGAGTGAATTATACATTTCCAATCCAGATCCTGGGTACCACTGAGCTAAAGGTTCATCTTCTCCCACTCAACCCTATTCTACCGCCCAGGCACTTGTCAATTACCCATGATGCAAGCATCATCATCTTAAAGTCATTAGGCAGCTGTAAGGTCATCTCTTCTTGAGGAACCACTTCTCTTGGAATGAGCTTTCCAACATTGGGTACGATGATTAGCAGAGATTGGAGCTAGATCAAGTGGGAATGTGGAATTGCACGAAATTCAAATCGGAGGGGCCTCATGAGTTGTTGGAGGAGTGCAGTAGAAGGAACTCTTCAGCCATTTTACCCACTCAACTTGCAAAAAAAATGTAACATTTTTAGAGGGACATATCCATCCTTTGGCCTAATTTTATACTAGGAAAGATATAATGAATATTTGAGGCTGGTTCAAGGTATTTGGAGATAAATTGTGAGAGTCAAATGAGCTTCATTTTAGCCTGAGTGTGGGTTGACAAAAGCTAGTGTGGGTCGCTGCGCGTTCCTTGCCGACCCACGTAGCTACATTGCTGATCTTCATTACTCATGACATCACATGATTATTGCAGTATATCTACCTCTGAACCAGCTAGCTCTAGCAATTTAATGTTAACGCTTTCCTATAAAATTGATGCCGGTATTGAACTACAATTTGCTATCAATGTCTATTATGCAACTTGATTGCAAGGCATATATTACCAGCCACTCGTATCAGGTGCCCAAACTTAAAATATTGCCCAGTAGCACATACTGGAAATGTGACTATATACTCTATTCCTTTGTTATGTACATGCTGATATCTCATTCATGTTGTCCTATCGATACATTGCTGTGACAGCTGGTTGCACACTTCTTACAGTAAGTGATCTCATTCAATGCCCAATCTGTGGTCTGGTTATATTCGATTATTTAATATGTGAATTTGTTTGTCCAGAGTGCTGTTACTGGAATGATTCCCTAACCAGAGTAACACAAACTGTTAGTTGGTTTGACATGGTACACAAATTCAATTGCCAATTGGGACAATGCCACAAGGGCTTTTTTTGATGTTCTGCATGTCATCGCGCCTGGCTCTCAATGCTTTGACCATGCAGCAACTGGGGATATATGTGTCCCCCTGTCTGATGGATAAGAATTACATGAAAGCCAACTATGAAATTATATTCTCTGATTTCTGTCTTCACTCTACAGATGGCCTTCAGATCTGCCACCTTCCCTACGGGCCTACAGCTCTCTTCACCATACTGAACCCTGTGATGAGGCACGACATCCCTAACATAGGAAACATGTCTGAGATGTACCCACACCTTATATTCCACAGGTTCAACTCAAAATGGGAGAAAGGGTGAGCAAAGTGGTTATTTCTGTCATGTTTCATTGACATTCATTTGAATAAGTTCAGAGAATCATCAATTCTGGCTCATTCAGAATCTCTGACGATGTGATGACTGTGTACATATTCCAGTATTTGATCCACTGTTCCCCCAAAGGCTGGGACCATGCGTCAGTGCTGGTTCCTAACCAGAGGACCATTATGCTCAGACAACACATAGATAAACCAGAACAGTATCATGACTATAAAACAACTTTTTGATGCTATCAGGCAGAGCAAAATGAAACCCCTTTTCTTACCACTTCTCGTTCACTCACCCACCACCTCATGTGGGACCTACTCCCTGCATAGGGGCTGTAAACTGGGCCTGCTTATTCCCTTTATATCATGTGGGCACCTCATGGTTACTGTAGAACCTGCTGATGTGCATAAACAATGACAGAATGAAAGCTATGTTTGACTTTTACAAAGCTCCACATGAAGATACTTCAGAAGCACCACATGCAAAAGCTTGCCTCTTGTGGAATGAGCTTTGCCAAATGCCCAAGAAAGCACAGGTTTTAGGTGAGGATGGTAGCTGTTAGTGTGAGACAAATCAAATGGTGAGAAGTGGCAGTAGTCATATTAGGTGAACCAAAATTTGTTTGTTAAAGAGCATTCCATTTCTGTTGACAATACTGTTCCTGTTAACAGTTGTACAGTGAAGTTATAAGATCACCACAGTACCGTTGAGCGATGCTGCATACATAAGCCAGTTCAGAGTTACAGTTAATGGGATGATAATTATATTGTGCAAGGTCGGAGGGCCGCAGTTCCGACGTTGAATGTACAGTGTGGAGAACGATCTCTCGAAACTCCCCTGCCGAATTTTTACAATCCTCCAAGACAAAACCTAATACTTCTCACAATACATCTGAAAACATAGGATGAATTGGTTGCATTCTCAAATAGTAGTGACAGTTTAAAAATAGGTCGCAACGATATTGCTATGGGGGGGGAATCTACCGAATCTCATCTATTCCCCCAACCTTTTCATTGTGAGCATGGGCTGGCTTATTACATAGAAATGTGTGTTTATTACATTGCTGCATATTGAGAGAAGTCATCCTGTTATCCTGAAACATCATCTAGTACATGTATAGGCAATCGTCTAATCATTACCATGTCCAGATTTTGCCAAACTCCCATACAGAACATTTAACCCCTATGCACAGCAAACAGAGATATTCTGTTTAAACCATGGCTCATTAATTATCCAATGCTAATTGCTGTTTCGTGAAGAGTCACATCCTACAACTATATCCCCGCGACACTGGAAGAGTCCGGGGATAGTTATGGTTTTGGGTGTGATGCCGCTGTCCCAGGCTCCGCCGCCACCGGAAACTTTGGGCGTTAGCGCAATAACTCTTTACCGCTTCATATTCCTCCCGATTTGACCTGAAACTTGGTACACATGTCCGCCCTAGTGAAATCTCGTGATGAGTTCGGAAGTGGGCATCACAGCAATGCTGGGGGCTGCTATTTTGCATGAGTTATGCCAATTCTTAAGTTAGTCGATTTTGAACAACCTTGGGTGGGAAGAGACTGTAGTTGATCCCAAAAAAATGTGGAGGTCATTTCAAGGTCATCGGGGGTCAAATTGGCCCTAATTTGTATGTGACGTGTTTTTGTAACTTCCATGGATTACAACCAAACTTGGTGGATGAAGGTCTTTATGGGGTGTTAGATACTCCTTCCCAATGATTGCTCAAAAGCAGGGATGTACCTTGGGTGGTTTTCCCGCCTACACATGTCTAGTTGTACTATGAAAAACACTAGGTTTGGTGAAGGGCTATCTCCAATACCTAGATGTGTAATGGTATTATGTACTGTGTCACATACAATTATGTGGGGCACTTCTGTTGGTAAAGTGCTGGATGAAAACGAAATATAAAGACTTGTACATGGGGTCTTTGTTTTTACTTGATTCGGACGTTATATTTCTATTCATGTCCAGGTTAAGAACATCCTGAAGTATCTGTTCCCTAGTCCCTAAGGATGAAAGCACCAGAGTGATAACGTTCGCTAATCAAGAAGATGTCATATCCTCAGGTAAGCATGAGCTTGGTGTTCTGTGAGTGCTATGTGGAGTGGACGAAGCTTAATCACAACCTGACATTCTGTGAGAAGTGCTTCCTGCTCTCAGAATACCTGTCTGAATTGCCATTCTAGGACTAATAAGAGAAACTCACTGTCTTTGACTCTTTGTGCTTGTTGCTCTGCATATCGAACCCAGCGTACCGAGTGGTTCATTAGTAGAGTGTCTGTCCACAACCTGGGAGATCAGCTATCAAATCCTCTTCGGTCATACCAAAGACCCTGTACATGTTGCTTTCTCAGAGTGTGGAGTAAGGAAAGCTGTGTGTGGAAATTTTATGGTGGGCTGTCCTGTATATGATTACCCCACCTCCATAATGAATACTGTCAAAGTGACATGGTCTCATACCATGAAGCTGGTGAAGAATTGGTAGCTGACAAAAATTGCAGTTTCCAGGTCAGCACCTGTAACAGCCCCAGGTCTTGTATAGGTTTGATCCTCTGCTCGGCAAGTATTCAATAAAGAATACGAAAAACAGAGAAAGAGAAAATTTGAGTACCCAGCAACTGAAAAACTATTGTGTGGTCACAGTCATTTGAACTAAAGGTTGGAAACAGAGGCTTCAAGCTATAATAAAACCAGAAATTCAAGTCATTTTCGTTTGAATTTTCCATCAAGAAATTGGGATGAAAATGCTAACTGGAAAGGGGGAGGGGTAGTAAAGATGAAAAAGTATGCGTGTTTCGACAAGGTCATTCTAAAACATTGACTGACTTGATCCAATTAAAGTTTAGTATAGCATTGATATCGTGTTTATTTGGTTATAAATAGCAGCTTGGGTCATCGCTCAAGTCACAATTAAGAATTACTCCCCCGAAATTCGCTAATCTGGCGCTCTGCACAGTAGCGCCGTGTTATGGTGCAATAGCCAAAGGCACAAAGTTTCAACCCAGTGTTTCAATCATGGGGCGGGGTCATTCGGAAAATACGGAAATACAGATGAAAATGGTTTGGAAAGATGCAGGGAAGTAAAGAAACATGTCTCTTGCTGGAGTTTCCCTTCGAGGGAACCAGTACCCGCAGTACCAGCAAGATGGGTGCACGGTATAACGACTACCCGTACTGGCCAGAATAACCAGTGCCTGCCGTGCGTGTCAATTTTGGCAGGCGCACACATCGAGGCTTCAGCATACAACCTACTGTTTGATGATTTTAATGACTATGACTAACTGTATATTTCTTTATTTTCATGTCTGTTCATGAAGTTTCATTTTCCAGCACAAAGTACTAATTTTGTTTCAT
This sequence comes from Sclerodactyla briareus, assembly GCA_026419785.1. Lineage (NCBI taxonomy): Eukaryota > Metazoa > Echinodermata > Holothuroidea > Dendrochirotida > Sclerodactylidae > Sclerodactyla > Sclerodactyla briareus. Next base: position 32,554 of record JAODTK010000322.1, on the reverse strand, counting down.
TAGAATTGTTGTCTGTGTTCATGGGACCTAAACGATGTTGTACGAGAACCTCGATCATTTAATAGGATTGTCTGGCGATGATTTCCTGATAAATGTCTTACATCAAATATATAGAACAAAATTCTCTTACTCCCTGGAAAATGTTTGCTAAGAAACATATTTACTTGCATAGAATTTCCCCAAGAAGTTTCATTGTAGATATCACTTCAAGTTATAGTAAATAATTCTGAGTTTTGAGACTGACCGAAGCCTACACAAAAAATCTGTACAAAGCTATTACAAACTTACATTGGAAAATTCCACATGGGAAAAATGTTGAGAGAATAGTGAACAATGCCTGATCAAGCCCGCGAGGGGTCCTGCAGGCGGGGGTGCAACTTACCATTGGCACCTCCGCGTACTGTGGGGGTGTTACCATATTTTCTGTGGACCCATTCGCTTCGCCGGAGTGGTGGGCACAGGTACATGTCGGCTATCTCTTCCTTTCCTGTGAAGTTATTGTTCTGTTTTTCTTTCAACTTGCTTGCTTTAGCCATCTGGGCAGGGGTGGCGATGACGATGCCTCCCAAAAGCCGTAGCCATTGGATTTTGGGGTCACCTCTGTCCAGTGGTGCCAGCCCAGGATTTGGCCATTATTTGGAAGACCTGTAAAGCAGATATAATTGAGGATGAGGTAAGGGTGAGAAGGAAAGTTAGGCCAATGAATGGTGAGCAGACTTGTGACCTTACAAATGTAAGAACTTGCCCCCCCCCCCTCCCCATGAATACATAGATGTTCAGATAACCAATCTGCAATCCTGTGTCACTCAGCTGTACAAAAGAAAACTGTCAGGAAACTGTTTACATCTAGAGATGTGGAAATGTATCATTGAACATTAAATCTGGTCACTTTTTTTTTTCAGACACCACACTTACAAGAAAGCTGATCAGAAGAATATTGAACTTACCGAAGTTGGTCCGAGGTTCGAACTGAAATGTGAGTTGTTATTGCTTTTTGATTCCTTGACCAAGTCAGAGGAATCTATGCAGTCATGACAGTGTGTGTGTGTGTGTGTGTGTGTGTGTGACGCCTACCTTGTTAACATGATAACTCAACCCCGACTGGATAGATCAGTTCAATCCTTTCATATAGGGTTCCTCATAATGAGTACAATGATCCCTAGACGTTTTTTTGGCAGTTCTAAGGTCATCTGAGGTCAAGAGAGGTCAAAGTTTGAAAATCTTGTTAACACGATAATCCTAATGTCCGGTCCAATCAGGTTGAAATTTGGTATGCAGCTTTTTTATGAGGAGTACAGGCCCCTTATTGTTTTTGGTGTAAATCGGAGTCAGATTTGGGTAAACATTGGGAAATTGTGAAAAATTGATAATTTGGCCAATTTTAGCTTGTTAACACGAAATCGACCCATTGGACGGATCAAGTTCATACGTGGGATGGTGTTCCAATTGATGAGTACATTCAACCCTATTGTTTTGGGTCAGGTCAGAGGTCGTCGTTTGAGGTAACAGAGGGTCAAGGTCTGAAACCTTGTAAAGAGATAAGTACAGAATGCTAAGTCCAATCAAGCTAAAATGTGGTGTGTAGCTTTCTTGTGGTAGAGTGTAAAGGCCAGAATGGTGGTCGGTCTGATCAAGTTGAACTCTGGTGTGTAGCTTTCTTATGGGGAGTACTGGAACCTATTGTTTTTGGGTTAATTTGTGGTGCATTGGTGGTTTTCAAGAATTGAAAATTTGTGAATAGTCAAAGTTTGCCCAATTGTGGCTTGTAAACATTGATCAACTCAACTTGGATGATGGTGCCATACTGGTTATGTGTGTTCCCCACAATGAGTACATGAGACTACTGTTTTGGGGTCATGGTCAGAGGTCACCATAGGTCAAGGTCTGACAATCTTGAAAAAAAAAATTATAGAGAGATAGGAACCCTTTGGTGGGTTGGGATAAATGGGAAATTGTCAGATGTTATGTTGCCCATAATGAGCGGATGCAATCTCACCATTTGGTCCTTGTGTCTAGCTATAGGTTGTCCGAAAGAGTCAGGATCACTAAGCCTTTTGGCTTTCTGAGTTCTTTTGGCTGCTCCATATTAAAGCAGCATCCGTCTTTTTTACTTTTCGCAAAAAAGTATTTTTATACATTGCAAATTTCCTCACCTTCTTTCCCGCCTTGAGGAACACTATGAAAAGTCTGTTCACATATGTAAATAAGGGTAAAGTGGCATGTGAATCAGCTTTGCTTAGAAGAGCCATTTTCCACATGTGATATTGATTTTAAAACCTGACAGCCACGGAACCACCCGTCAGTTCCCTGATGTAGATCGCTGAGCTGCTGCCGGGGTGGTGGTAGATCAGGGTGAGTTAGTTCCCCCTGCTCACTCCAAAAACTCTGTGCTTAAGGTTGTATATAATATTACATAATCCGATCAGCCATGCGTATCTGTTTGTTTTGATATGCTTGTCATGGTCTACAGGTGGCAAAAAGAGGATATGACATTTATTGATCCTTGACGACAGTCCGGGGATCTATGCAGTCATAACGTGTGTTATGCGGATGTATGTGTGTGACGCCTGGATTTGTGAAGAGCATACTTGACCCCACATGGAGAATGAAGCTCATACGTATGTGTGAGGTAATGTGGGTTCCCATGCTGAGTATATGATCTCTATAGTTTTTGGCGGTCGAGTCAAAGGTCTTCTGAGGTCATTAGAGGTTTTGTTTTTTAAAGTTCTGAAAATCTTGTGAAGAGGATACATCCAGAATGCTGGCCCAATCAGCTGAAATTTGGTGGAGCTCTCTTATGGGAGTAAAAGAAACCAATTGTTTTGGTGTAGACCAGGAGTAAGTTTAAGGGAGATAATGGGAAATGTGAAAAAGATATTTTGGGCAATGTTAGTTGAAGAGCATAACCCAACCCCACCTGGCGCGATGAGGCTTTTGAGGCTCATTACTTGGGATGTGGGTTCTCATTTGAGTACACGATCCCTATCATTTTGGGGTCAGGTCAAAGGCCATCTGAGGTCATCAGAGGTCAAAGTCTGAAATTTTGTGGAGAGGATAAGTCCAGAATGCTTGGTTCAATCAAGCTGGAATTTGGTGTGTAGTTTTCTCATAGGGAGTACAAGCACCCTATTGTTTTTGGTGCAGACCAGCAGTCATTTTGGGGAAAAAATGGGAAATTGTGAAAAATTTATACTTTGGGCAATTTTAGCTTGTGAAGAGCATAACCTAACCCCACCTTGATGAATGGAGCTCATACTTTTTATGTGGGTTCCTCATAATACGTACACAATCCCTATTGTTTTGGGGTCAGGTCAAAGGTCTTCTGAGGTCATTAGAGGTCAAAGTTTACAAATTTTGAAAAGAGCATAAGTCCAGAATGCTTGGTCCAATCAAGCTAAAATTGGTGTGTAGCTTTCTTATGGAGAGTGCAAGCACCCCATCGGTCTTGGTGTAGACCTGTCGTCATTTGGGGAAAAAATGGGAAATTGTGAAAAATTTATACTTTGGGCAATTTTAGCTTGTGAAGAGCATAACCCAACTCCACCTGGATGGATGAGGCTCATACTTGGTATGTGGGTTCCTCATAATACGTACACAATCCCTATTGTTTTGGGGTCAGGTCAAAGTCATCTGAGGTTAGCAGAGGTAGAAGTCTGGAAATCTTTTTAACACGTTAAGTCCCCAATGCCTGGTCTAATCAGGTTGAAATTTGGTATGCAGCTTCCTTATGGGGAGTACAATAACCCCATCAATGTTGGTGTAGAGTAGACTGGGAGTCATTTTCGGAGAGAGATTAGGAAATTGTAAATATGTTGATTTTTCATACACTGTACCAATTTCAGCTTGGTAACACAATAACTCATGCTTGGTATGCGGTTTCATCTCAAAGAGTACATGGTCCCTATTGTTTTGGGGTCAGGTCATCTGGCATCAGGAAGTCAAGTCCGGATGGTATGCTATTCCTTGCTTGAAAGTATCTATAAGTAATTCCGCAGATATTATCAGTCTGTATCCCTCTTTCTCGGAGTCAGGTCAAAGGTAATCTGAGGTTAACAAACTTTTAAGTGAAAGGATATGAAGGCAGTCAAGGAATCACTGAGCCTCTCAGCTTTCTGGTTGATTTCAGGTTTATTCCCACTCCCTCAAAATGAAAAGAACCAGTATCTAAAAAAACACTTCTGGGCGAATCCATCGATGAAGAACAGATTACACATTATTATTCTTCCTTACGATGTTATGGTGAAATGCATGTGCTGTGAACGCATGTACTTAAGATGACATAGGTGATGCTTCGCTTGACTCTCTCATGCTACTATTCATGGAACATGGCATTATTCACAAAAAACCAAAACAATAACGCATCAAGCTTGAAATGAGGCGTCAGTAACTAAAATGCAGTGCACTCGGCTTCTCCTGGGTGGTGGAATTGAGACTACGTGTTCCTCACTTGCTCTAAGTCATAGAAACTCTTGTACTATGTGTAAAAAATTTTTCTATGCATTTTCTGACTAATTCCATGTTTCATCATTTTCATTATTTCCAGATAGAACAGTGTGCTGTCACTGTGTTGGGAGTTAGACCAGGGTACAGGATACATACAGTGGATGTGAGACAATTATAAATGTTGAGGAGTGATATGTGTGCAACAATCACATGGCATTGTATCTGAATCATAACAAAATAGTATCATATAATGTTCTTCTCACTCCCAGTGTATGAGATTCGGAGTGGACAAGACCAAGCTGCTGCTGCAGATGTTGAATGGGTGTCCAGGCCGTACATGAACACATCAAAGAAGAGAAGCGGAAATCTAAGTGTGGAGTGACGATGCCAGAGAACAGCTTCCCCTCCAAGAACTACAAGGGTTGGTAGTGGAACCTTGTAAGGTTGCCTTGTGAAGTAATGGCCTCAGCCATTATTGAACAGCTGAGGAAAGTGAAAACAGCTTGTTTAAACAATAGCAGATAGTAAAAAGTGGGCAGGAGATCCTAGCACTCCTGCATTTATCCAAAGCAAGTGATGCCAGATGTGATGCAGGGCTGATCCAGGGTATGGCATTCATGGCTGCCCTAAATGAGCTTGGGTTAGAGGGATACCCGGTCATGCATCATGGCGTCTTATGATACAGAGGAAGGCCAAGCCGAATCCACTTGCACTTTGTGCTTACACAAAATGGAAACAATTACCAATAAATTTTGTTGTATGTAAAAAAAAACTCGACCATTGCACAGCCTTTACAAAAGTTCTAATTCATGAGAATGATGACAACTAATCATCAGTATAGTGAAACAGTGCTTGGAAACTGATTATTTTCCAAGGAGAAATTTCCTTTGAAAATTTGAAGGGGGAAGGGCCCTGCTCGGGACATGTGAACAATTGCATGTACATGGACACATCAAAGAAGAGGAACCTCCTCAGTGTGGATTGCGGGAATAGGTTCCCCTCCAAGTACTACAAAGGTGTGGAAGTGAAACATTGTGAAGTTGCCCTAAAAATGGCCTCAGTCATTATTAACAGCTGAGGAGAATATAGCATGTTGTTGAGGCAGCAATGGCAGATAATGAAAAGTGTATCCTAGCATCTGTGAGAGAATATGAGCAAGCAGGAGATCCTAGCACTCCTGCGTTTATCCGAGCAGTGATGCCAGATGTGATGCAGGGCTGTGAGGAGCTGATCCAGGTATGGCATTCATGGCGGGCCTCATGAGTCGAGGCTAGAGGATGTCACCGGGTCATGCAAACGGGTCTTATTATACAGAGGAAGGCCAAGCTGAATCCACTTGCCCAAACCCTGGGCTCAGTAACATTCCATTGCAAAGTTGTTGTATTTTGAAAAAGAACAACTTGAATACAATAGAGATAATGTCAGAGGAAGGGAAAAAACTATATCTATATAGGTCCAAACCCCAAATCAATACAACTGTCTTGGGGAATTATTTCAATTATATCAAATTGGATGAGTATGCAGATAACTGAGGAGAAGAATCGCTATAACGCAAGACGCCCAGTTGAACAACACAGATGAAGATAACTATATTACGTAATCCAAAGTTGTTTCATTTGTGTTGAATAACTCAAACATTTCGTAGAAGTTGTGTTGTACTCCTCTCACCTACAACAACACCTACCAAATGCGTCAAACCCACGACAAGCAATTTCTCTAGGGAATTTTTCCAAAGTGTAAAATATAATGAAAAACAAATAATTTTGCATGGTTGTGCAAGTATGACTCATTTAACTATTTGCGTGATGGAAGCTTCTCGATTTTGTGCAATACACATGCAAAGGTTTCTAACTCATTACAGAAAGTCCTACGAATGTCAGGTTTGAACTGACGTATGTAGTATTTTTCTTTTCTCCAGGATTATTAGCCTAGCCTCGTGTTACAATTTATCCTGCAGTCAGCCTTTGAAATAATAGAGATCTCTTGCATATTCACACGAAAAATCCCATTGCTAAAAAGACAAACTTGACATTACCACAGGATTTTGAGTGTTCGCCTTCAATGAAAGAATGATAACATAACTATCACTCAGTAGAGGTGAACCTTGCTGACACTGATTGTGTGTGTGGTACTCTGATAAGCAATGGTGAGTGGTAAACACTGTTTTAAAACCTTCCGTCAAACCAGAAATTTAAATTGGGTGGAACCACATCTAGATGCCCTCCATTCATATCAGGTTGGTGTGAATACCAAACGTTCACAGGTGATGTCCCCATAGAACAGTGTGTTTTGTGAACCCACTGTGTCAAATTGTGTGAAAGCATTTTGCAGGCGCAGATCCACATTGCTATATCACTCAATCCCCACTCACTCACTCACTTCATGAAGCACCATGCCTGGACGGCACCTAGCCACACAATCCACCCCGCCGCCTCCGGGCAGCGACCAGCCTGACCCTCCCCCCAACTCCTCGGAACTTCCTTACCATGAGGTTTACAGTTGGTGACTTGCAAGCAGAGCCCCAACCCACCTGTTCCTATGCGACAGGACCCCTGACAGGAATTCGTCCGAACTTGTGTCCTTACAGTAAAGGCGGGCCTAATTGGCTGACAGTCAGAAAACCACTGCAGTCAGTGTTATTCTAACTTGTAATTTGACAATTAGGCTAGCTGGCCTAACTGTGCCGACAGTCCAAACAAACCCTGCAGTCATTGTTATCCTTCCGTAACTTATAATTTTACAACAATCTGCTCAGACTGAAGGAAGTACAGTCTACAGTGTGGAACCATATAATATAATGAATGAAAGAAATGTATTGCGGTCTGGCAGTGAAATACTAACTAGAGAGGAGCACAACTTTTGGAATGTCTGAGCATCACATAGCAACTAACATCTTTCAACTCTTCCGTTGAGATATAGGCGCTTGTTGGGTTCATAGTCATAGATGACTAGTCCTTTTAGTACGCAACAGACAGGATTGGAAGTTTGTACCAGGGTAGGGCCAGGGTTTCAGATATATAGGCAGTAACTCAGGGATAGCCTAGCCCTAGTGCATTGTACCTGTATTGAAGTGGCATTGATCGTCAACTTTGAATAAATGGCTGAGCGTGCTAAATTTTATGTGTATGAATCTGATTTTAATCTATAGGCAATCACTTTTGCAAAATGCCCAATACTCCAACATGTTACCAATGAACTATGCTAACACTATAGTGTCAAAATCAACACATTACTTTAGCAATTCACACTGGTGTCGGCATTTGAACGTTTTCAAAAGTTGATGCAAAATGGTGTTTGGATTCCTCAACTATTGTGTGGGTTCGGGTGTTGGTGTTGGAGTCGGACACCGATCTCCTATTTTGGTGTTGGGCTCCTTTTCTGATACCGGGGGTGGGGCGCGGTCGGTGTGTTGTCAGTGCCTAAAGCTACTGGTGTTGGTGTCCGATTTGCCGGTGTCTGATACAACACTGAGTAGATTAGTATTAATAGTCCCCTGAAGTTTCTCATTACGGGGCAGTTAAATATTCGGAATGTGTCAAAATTACACATGGACTTCATGGCCTTGGACTCATGCATTGGGATTGGACTCGGACTCTTACTAGGGCACTGGGACTCGGACTGGGGACTCACTGCAGCACTGCGACTCATGACACGCCCGGACTGGCTGTCAACCAAGGTTTTTCACAGTTTGTCATCTCATGTCCAGAATGGTCAGAGCAGGTGACACGCAGGCAAACTTGGGCACCCCACTCACCCCAAGTCAGTTCATGTCATGGACCCTGAATTATTGCAACATTTTATAGATTTCATGGAAATAACTGGTTGCATGGGTGACCGTCGCACGGGTGTCGAGGACACCCCCATTATAGCATCCCAAAACACCCAGTCGGTAATATAGGTGACAAACTGTCATGTCGGCCCTGACCATGTCACAGACTAATGCCTGCTGTTATATAAACTCACCACAACCATGCATGAAGTGGGTATAGGTGTATGACACCCACTTATAGCCATCCCGAAGCAGCCATGTCATCACCCATGAACACCCATATTTCTGGCTATTTTTTCTGTAACCAGACAGAAAACCTCCAAACTAGGCAATAGAGGAATGTTGTGCGGTAGTTCAGTCATGTGTTTCCTGAACATTAAACCTGTATTGTATCTATTTCGGCTCTGGTCCCATCCCACAGTGGAACATATGATGTATTGGGCCATCATCACACACCACATCCATGTCTGTTTCCACTCAAATCATCATTTTGAGCTAGTGACATTTGAGACTACACCATGTAACCAGACTTCATGCTGGACGGTTAATGTTTCCTCACAGTCAGTGGTAGTAAATCTGCTCAAGTATTTTTCTCTCTGAACCTCTATTTATATCACACACCATCAAAACAGCTTATGTGGTGACGTGGTGCGAACATAATAAAGCACCTGACGAAATTTCTTCAAGAAAAAAAAGAGACCAATGGAATGGTCTATATTCTAGAGCGTCCATCTCTCTGCCAAGAGGCCTGGATTCAATGCCTACATCGAGGAAAACAAACCAGTGACCTACAATTTTAGAGAACGCTGTGGACACTGCTGGTTGAAGAAGCATCATGTCTTTAGAAAAATTAATGGTGCGGTATATCAAAATTATAATTGTATTTCTTCATTATCATATGTGATGTATGATAATCTATATACAGGTAGAATTTAATTGAGACAGTTTTCCATTGCCATGCCATGCAAACTTCGGCTTCGCCAGTTGCTACTAACTAGACAAAAGGCTGCTTTGAATTCAAAGATTACAATTAGATCAAATCGGCTTAAAACCATATTTGGATGCTTCAGGATAGGATAAGATGATCCCTGAGTGTAACATACTGTGGTTTTGGGCTTTTTCTTTCCTTTCTAAAGTGATTGCTATCCATATTTCATTGCTTCAGAAAGAATAAGGAATAAAGAGATCCTCTTTGTGATACTACTGTGAGTTTGGGGTTTTCGGTTTCCTTTTTTCAGTGACTTTGTATGGAAAAAAACTGATTTGCTGTAAGTAATGAATTATTCTTTTTCATTACTATTTTAACTTTGTTATCCGTTGACCGCTCAAGGTACGTCTAAAGAGTCCTATCTTGTGCATTTCCACAGTATAGTGTACAGTGGAAGTCACCAGTGCTATGAGCGGTCAAATCGGTCAGTTTTCGTCCACAGAAGGCAGTATGTGCTGTTAGAGGATGACTAATCTGCTAAGCACAACTTCTAGTTCAATAAAGGCAATGTCGTGACACAAGACTTGGTGAAAAATGGACGACGTGGATTTGGGCGACTATATCAAAATTATTATTGCAACAACGTATCGTAGTGACGATACTACTGTAATCTTTATGAAATTGCATAAAGCTATGACATCGTCCAAGCATTTTGCTGGGTTATGCGGAAGGATATCGCCTCATTAAGAGACATTCGATCGATGTCTCTGATGTGATCATCCCTTGCAAGGACTCTACTTTGAAATGTAATACGTCGCTAAAGCGTCTTAGGTAGATTCCAGGTCGGGTTAAACCGAAGACTCTAAATATGGAAGCTGCTTTACGTGCATTTCTACTGAGCTCGATGCACTGCATACAGTTTATGTGGTAAGACTGACCAAGCTGATATAACATTTAAACAGCAGCACACTAGACAGGGTGTGTTGACATTTAACAATATAATGAATGGAAAACGTCATAATTGAAAACAATAAGTGGAAACGCACTGAAAACTAATCCAGAAGTGGCAAGCTTGGAAGGAATTAATATTTTATCACACTATGAACATTTTGGAATGAGCTACTACCTGTTGATGTAGTGGAATCAGAGTTTGAATATATCCCCACTTCGGGGATATTATGGTTTTGCCTCGATGTCACCGCCGCGTCCGCCGCTGAATAGCGTGTTAGCGCAGTAAGTCTTTAACGCTCAATCCGATTGATCTAACTTTGTTCACATGTCCGCTCTTGGTGAATATCGGATGAGTTCGAAAGTGGGGCTTTGTGCCATGATTGCTGCCCTCTATTTTGCAGGTATTAACGCGAAAAGAAGTTCGTCCGATTTACACGAAACCTGGTGGGTGTGAACTTTAGAGGGTTCCGGAAAACACAGCAATGATTTCAAGGTCACCGGAGGTCATTTTGCAAAATGTTTACGATTTTTCTTACTTTGTTGGATTTTACACAAAACGTGGTGGGTGTGAACTTTGGTGGTCCCGAAAAACATGACGATGATTTCAAGGTCACCACTACAATTACACTAAATCAGACACTAATGAGGTAAAACCATGATAACACCAAGTTAGAAACTAATGGTGTGAAACTACAATAACACTAAATCAGACACTAATGAGGTAAAACCATGATAACAATATAATCAAAAGGTGTTACGCGTTGTACATTGTTTGTAATTATGCGATCAGATTATTACAGGCTTAACAGCGTGTCTCTCAGCATGTTACTTCCTCTAAACCTGATTCAGTGAACTAGACATATGCAGGCGAGTAAACCGCCGACGTGTATATCCCCGCAAAAACAGGCAGGTAAAACACATGACATGATGAATGAGCTCGGAACATTGTTTACTGACTACCGTAGCTGACGAACACAGACCTGGAAGACACCTAGCCGCATCCACCTTCCGCTTCCAATCACCCGGCTCCCTCCATATACAGATATAGGCAGATTCTATACAGAAAGGACCAGTTGCAGACGCGTCATATGCCCAAAGAAACGTAGTCGAAGATTGCGAATCCGCGAACTGACCCAGTCTCATCGAGAATCCTGGCATTAGATTCGCGGAAAATTGTCCCCAATAATAGGGACAATACTCCTGCGGTTTACCCTCATGTTACTGGTATAGACAGAGAGTCGAAGACAGCATTGGTCCATTGTCAGATCCAGCGACGAGAAGGGGGGGGGGGGGGTACGGTCAGCGATCGTCAGAATATGACTGGGGTTCTTAACAATGATTTCCTTTCGGTTTTCACTCAAGAAAACTTCCATGCATTTGATGACCTTGTTGGTGTGTCTCCCAATAGTATTAGCGATGCGGTTTGTACGCGTGGCTTGGTTAAGGAGAGACTGCTCCTGGCCCTGAGTTTACCTCTTCCTCATTAAAGCGTCTCGGTCTGACTGCAATGGGGCTAAGGCGAATTCGGGGTGATTTTGAATTTTCTAATGTTACCACTAATAGGGGCCCAGCCATCGTCTCAAGCTTCGTGGTAAACGTTGCAGATGGGACATTCGGAAGTAGTTTTTCCGCAAAACGTGAATAATTAGTAGAATAGCTCTCTTCATATGCTAGTTTAGTCTGAGAGTGTTAAGGCCTTCAGGAACAGTTCTGTCGTTCTTCTTCGTGGTCGTTCATGAGACTCCGTTCCTTCCAGGCCCTTCCTACTCAACTAAACTGCTAAAGTGAACTAAACTCAGTTCTTACTGTCCCCTCCCTACTTGACTGAACTGAACCAAACTAACAGCCCGGTGACGTGCATTGTGATTCACAGATAACACTCACAGATCTACATTTCTTTTCAGAAAACAATGCACTCACGATCTGTCCAGCAAATAGCGACTCCTCATTATATAGTAACATATCAATTCGAGTGTTTATTCATGGGTGTTTTACTGCTTATATCTTCAACTTTATTTACAAGAGTCAGTCGATAACTTTGACGGGTATATCAGGCGTACGATTCACTTTTTGACTGATTTTAATTCATATTCTATGGGTTCAAAAAGTCATCGTAATGAAAGATCAAGGGACCCTGTACCGCTTGACTCCGTGAAAAAATATAACAAGGAGAGTGATCCTTTCTACGTTTATTCAGAAAGCGGTCATTTCAATATTTTTGTTCTCACAATTCAAAAATAAAATACACATTTACAAATAGCCTCGTCGACTGATACCTCAAAGGTATAAATGAAAAATTCATAGTTTCATGCAATGCTTGAACTCTCGGGCTGTACGTCAGGAACAAATACATTTCTCGCATATCATTATTTCACAGATTCCTTACCGACATCAGTAACATTGATATTTTTGTTTTGAGTATCGTTATAATTGCAAGAATATCTCCGACTACGGTACTGACGGCTGTTTTCAGTAACGACGTGCAGCTCGATTCTCCACATGAAATCAGACAAGCGCCCCCTCCTGAAGACGCTGCATGCCTTCCTGGTGTATTTTGCTAGTGTTGTTACATAAGTGTAAAAGGTCTTCAATCCCCGAATAACCTGAACTCAATCCGAACAGTTTTTCTGATAAATCTGAATTTTCACAAAAATAATAAGACACTCAAGACGGCGATATCGGTTATGGAGCCGTGTCGACCCATTATTGGTTGCTCCTGAAGTTGGGATCGAAACATTCAGCGGAAAACGACAGAAATTCGCGAGTGATTGCCCGTTCCCCCACGCCTCCTTCCTGCCCCTCCCGAAAAATTCTATGGATCTCGCGTCCCGTGGTTATTTTACAAATAAAATGCAGTGGAATTCGGGCGTCATTTTGAGCATCCAGCAAAAAATAAATTCATTGCCTACAGTGGCGTACGTAGGAGGTTCCCCTCCCATGTTCCAAAGTTGGGAGAGATCCTGCCATGTCAGGCATTCCATTGCGACTTCACGAACGGCCCATCCATCATCTCATAGCTCTATTTTGCATTCAGAGGCCTTTAAGATATTCGAGGGGTTACGGCCACTCGACCAGATTCGTGAAAACTGCCTGTGTACGTCTGCAATGATTCGACCCCTGCTGCCAGATAGTTACAGTCCTCTCCAGATACACGATGTTGTAGTTCCTAGTTTACCCCTTATCACCAAGCCCTCTACTTGACAGCACCGTACTCGTGTCCTAGATTGTTATCACCCACATTTACACATGATAGCCTATTCAATCTCAAGGATCACTCAGATCCTGTACAACTCCACCATAGTTTTGATTGTCGATCTCCTCTTACGACAGGTGGAGATACCGTGAACACAGTTAACAGCCACAACCCCCCCCCCCCCCCCTCACAAATACATACACCGAGGGGTGGCAGGGTACAAAACCTACGCTGAATGATTGTTTCACTATAAAGCATACTATCTCGACATTGTCAGTAAAGTCAGTAGCTATAGGGAGTCCAGCCACACGGCCGCAAGGCTGCAATATTTCAATGGCCATCGTCGGATCCGAAAAAGGTCAGTATCAATTACACCTATTTGCCTTTCATACGTTGAACTGCACTGTACACGTCTACTAGCTAGGACTGGACCCTTGGGGTAAATTTATGAAATTAGTACAGGAACTGTTATAGCCTTCCTCAACAAGGCATGCGCGGTGCCACATGATTAAATGCCACCGGCATTCCACGTATGTCGGCTCATGGTGCACATATGATACTCAAAGAACCTCGAAACCCGGCGGGCGGTCTATATCGACCCCTCTCGCATCATGGATGTAAGCTAGTAAGTCAGAGGAACCACCACGACCTGTGGCAGTGCGTGCCGTGAAGTGGCAGTGCGTTCCGTGAAATGGCAGTTTCAAGTAGGAGTGACTGAGGAAGTAATAGACAAACTTTGTTCCCACATTACAAGCGAAGGTTAAAAACGTCACGGGCGGCTAGGGTCCGATAAATGCGGATACGGTGTGCGGTATGAATGTTAAAATGTGAAGAAGGATAGGCCTAATTTTTTGAAGAAATTATCTGTTTGTGTGAACGAAATGCCGTAAGTATCTAGCAGTCTATGTACATGATCGTTGGATGCTCCAGGAGGGAAAGCAGAACGCAAAAAGTTGTTCCTTGACTCATTCGTGGTAACCTATGTCCGGACAAAAGAACAGATGGGAATTGTACCAGTTCATTACAGGCAACATATGACAAATTTCCCTTTTTCGCGACTAGTATTTTTCTACATTTTTTATTATTATTGTGCCTTCAGTATGTTTCAACTAACCTGATCTCAGAGATCGAAAGAGAGCGAATAAAGAGAGCAAATAATAACAGCAACACTTGAAAGCATGAAGAGGTGGATATAGTTTACCAACCCCTAATTGTGCTACATATACATAAATGGCAACTAACTATTGACTGACCATGCCTACCAAAAACTGCGAAATGAGCTTTGTGGAATGATGTGACTGAATTGCCTAAATTATGCAAACTAGATACATTAACTTGACTTCCAGTGACCCGTTCTCTAACACGGAGTACCTCTGGACCAGCAGTGGAATGGAACGAACTCAATATTTTTCCTGGCAATCCAACAAACTTGAAAAAAAATGCATCAATCAACGACCTCCAGTGACTCGAATCTATGTTAAATTTTGAGCGACTAGGTAATCCACACCCACCAAGTTCATGAAAATCTAAAAAGAAACTCTTCCCAAAATATGCAAATCAGATCCACTGAAAGACCTCCAATGACTTGTAATCTATACGTTCAAATTGTTTGGGACTAAAGATAAATACCCAACATGTTTATGAAAATTCGACAAACTTCAAGTTTTCGCGTGAATTATGCAAATTAGACACATTGAATGACCTCCAAGTGTCCGGGACTGAAGGAAGATCACATCCACCAAGTCCCGTGTATATCCGACAAACATGAATTATGCAAATCAGACGTTAGCATATTTTACGCTGGAAATCTAACTTATATATATCCTGTATCTTTGTGCCATATTAAATCAACCATAGCACCTACGATTCAGCCGTACCTTGAAAACGAGCCTGAACAAAATGGACATGAAATATGTTAATTACCCCACTCAATTAGTGACTTTCGTTCCCAAATCTAATCAGATCATTTCACTCCACCCCAATTCTACTTACAAAATGTCATCAAAATCGGTCTCACAGTTTCGGAGAAATCCAGCTAACGAGAAAGTGTGACACACGCACATACACCCACACATACACATGTCGCTTTCAGAACTTTGTTCAGGCGAGACAGAAACAAGTAGGGTTCCTATATACTCTTGATAAGGATGCTGAAGTATACAGAAAATGTCAACTTGCTTAGACCAAACATTCTGAACAAGGATTTTCTTATTTTGACATCTGTGACCTCAGATGACCTTTGACTTGATCCAAAAGTAATGGAATTCGTTTAATCGCGATGGAAAATACACATACCAAGTATGAGTTCCAGCAACTCGGAGTATTTGTCTTGGGGTATTCGTGCGGTCACGTGCCAGCCAGATAGTGGGAACCAAGACACTAACGCATTCATGGGTGTCGAGAAATTCGTAAGGAAATCCTAAAATTCCGATAACACGCCCAGCCAGTGCAAAAACTATCAGATTTATCACAGTAACAGTTTAAATCAGATGATATTCTACGCACAATTCACCACAAAGAAGGCTTCTTCTCCATTCCCCATTCCCTAACTGCCTAATGATGCCTAATTTTACCCTAAACACGTATACCAAACGCGGGCAGCTAAGCTCGTTTTTCAACTGGAATGGTTCTACTTCTGATCGGAGGATCTAGGATCGAAGCTGAGTAGAGGCATCATACCTTCTAACCGAAGACCCCAAAAAAAGGTGCGACAGTCTAACCGGCACGGTAGAGATCGTTCTTGTTACATGACATTCGGAGTGGACGACATCATAATAAAGGATGACCAGAATGCTATATTTACAAGTTGTTAATATTATTCAGGCAAAACAATCCATTCCTAGTTAGCCAACTGTCTGATTAATGCATTTCTGTCCCAGTTCAATGTGTTCTCAGTACACTACTGGCAATAACAATAGTAGTTCGATGAACAATATTCTTGTTCGTTACGGCTGTCAAATAAACATATGAACTCCGTATGAACCTGCAGTCCGCCAAATTCAATCAATAAGATTACACGTCCACTGTGAAGTTATTCGAATAGGTGAATGAAGCACTGCATGGTGATGCTCAAGGTGATATAATATAGTACATGTACCTTTTACTAAAAGAGCCTGACAATTACTACACAGGCAGGGCATCCTGTCTCTTTAGCCCGTACGACGGTCCCGATTTTGGGGAGGAAACTTTTCTCCGTTCAGCGGCACCTCGTTCCTCGGTTGTTCGATTTGAAGACCGCCTCCAGCTCTTGTGTCCTCCTAAATGACTACTGATTCCGAGTGAAGCAGCTCGAGCATATATGATTTAGAACATGACACAAGTCCTGGACCGCACGACTGGCTCAGGGTCGCGATACGAGCGATTCGTGTTCGTTTCTTTCGTATGGTTGGTATTCGTCGGTGCCGACATCGTCGGTCTGTCCTGCCTCGTGCCAGACCTCCTCTCTTCGATCCTCGACCTGGTTTCTGCATCAACATAGGTCTCGAGTTCCTCAACGACCCCCGAGATTTCTTTCAGCTCCGCCTCCAAGCTAGCGATGCGTTCATCTTTTGCCCTATCGTCCTTTGCGAACCGCTTCAGCCTCAGCTGCAGGTCTTTGATCTTCTTCTCCCCTTCTCCCCTTCTCCTCCAGCAGTTCCGCGACTTTCTCCTTTAGGAACTGTTCCGCGTCTTGCGTCTGGCTCAGTTCACGAGCGAGGTAGTCCGAATGCACGAGATACCCGTCGCGCTGCTTCTCGTTGACGCTCCCCTCGGTTCCCTCTCTGAGTTGCTTGACTTCCTTCTCGAGTTCTTCAATCCTTGTCGTCAACTTGGCGTTCTCATCCCGCATTCCGTCCAGCGCAATTCCGTTGCGTGGTATTTAGTGAGCATATCTTCGTAGCTCAATGGAGGTTCCTCTGACGTTTCGTCTACCTTGGTATCATGGCCCTCCATTATAGTTTCTGGTTTATAGGTTCTATCAGGTGTTTTTCATCGCCTTTCCTCGAGGGTACGGCTTGATCAGAGTCCACTTTCTCTTTATCTGCTGTAGAGCATTCCTCCGCTGTTGGCACTTCTATGGGCTTAGATTCCACTACATCCTTTAGACCTTCCTCCGCCCCTAATGATGTGGAACTCTCACCACCTTGCCTCTCACCCCCCACCCCCTCCATTTGCTTGCCACTATCGCCATTCTCAACGGTCCCAGTATCCTTCACCGAGTCCTCGTTTACTCGGCAACAATTTCGGAAACTTCGTTCCCAGTAGTCCCCTGCTGTGTCATCAGTCTTATGTTCATCTGTTAGTTCCGCCGGAACTTCAGTAAATTCTCTATTTTGTTCCGATAACGCAGCCTTGTCGTCTTTCGTTTGGCTCTCAACTTCCTCATCCTGGAGCTCTGTTCCAGCATTCCCATTTTCTTTGCTCTTCTGGCTGTTCCTACCGAGCCCACAATCCGCCTATATTTCCGTGGTCGTCTTTTCCTTCTGTCCCGTGTCATTGTCCGGATCATGCTGTGTTTCCTCACCCTTGTTATCGGGCGTTTCCGAAGGGGTAGTCCCGTTTTCCGGAAGTTTGGTCTCGGCGGTGACATCTCCGTCAGGGATTCGTTATTGACGTCATTTCCGGTAGAAAGTGGGGTCTTCGCTCCATCGCTCTGTCCGTCGTTCTCCTCTCTTGCCGGCTCGCTGATCACCGTTGCAGGGCCGGGAGACGCCTTGGAGCTGCTATTGTTGTTCTGCTCCGAATCAGGGGTGGTCTCCGCCAAAGTAGGTACATCGTTCTCCATCTCGCTGCAAAGCCTGCAAGAGAATAAATATTGTTACGGATGATGAACACGCGTCGTCTAAGCACAATAGGAACGAGCTGCCAGTTGCAAACTAATTTTACGTCAGCCTGACGAATCTGTGCTCAAATTTATGGCGAACTAAGGAGGCTAAGGTATAGACCATGCACTAAGTTTCGTAATATTCCGACTAACTTTTAAGAATTTAATAAATTAATGCATAATAGACCACTTAGCATATTTTACTTTAATCTAATCAGTTTATGTACCTACTAATGTAATGTGTTAAACTTGACTAGGCGCACTTGCGGCATAACCCTAAAACCTTATTCGTACGCGCATTACTCCAAGAAGTTAAGGCTAGGATTCCATAGATGCGTATGCGTTAAGTGGACACATCAGCAAATGTACGTGAACGGAGCGGGGGCTAGTGTTGAATATGTTCTATTGAGTTTGATAAGAGAGATATTGGGTTACGAAGCCACCCATCAACAAAAATTCATAAATGAAGGCAAACCAACCTGAATAGGCGATATAAGCACATGTACCATGCGTATGCGGATGCGTATCACCGCAAATGAATTCTATGAAATAACTTCCTTAAAAAGCCAGCTTCGACAATATATATATATATATATATATATATATATATATATATATATGTGTGTGTGTGTGTGGTGTGTGTGTGTGTGTGTGTGTGGTGTGTGTGTGTGTGTGTTGTGTGTGTGTGTGTGTGTGGTGTGTGTGTGTGTGTGTGTGTGTGTGTGTGTGTGTGTGTGTGTGTGTTGTGTGGCTGTGTGTGGCTGTGTGTGACACCCCTTGTTAGCACGATATTCAAAGAACGCAAGCATGTATAATGTTCAAATTAGGCACGTGCATGGGTTGCTCATGTGAAGAGGATGAATCATATTGTTTTCAGTGCCAGTTCAAGTTCATTCAAGGTCACGCAGGGTCAAGTCCAAAAATCTTGTCAGCACGATATCTAATGAATGCATGTATCTATTAGGTTCATATTAGGTATGTGGGTTGCACCTATGGTGAGGATGAACCTCATTGTTTCTGGTGTCAGGACAAGGTCATTGAATGTCACCACAGGGCAACCTAAAACTTCATGTGATGCGGCCGACACTATTAGGCCTACATAATTACACCACACAAAGGTTGATGTTCCGTTAACCTCCCATCCCTGCCACAGTTGTATTGTTCAATCTTCTCTTGTTCCATTTGAGTTATTTCGTCAGATATTTTGGGGAAATGAAAATAATCTACATAGATCTGTCGCTTTATTTTTCTCACATATGGATGGGGCCCACTCAAGCAGAATATAGAATGGTACAAAATGGTGGTATTCGGCACTATGCTATGCATCATTACAAACATAGATGGAAACCCCTACCATTTCAGGAAAGTGGGGATGGCATGCACAAGGTAATATTTGCATTTAGTAATGACCAAAAGAGGGGACGTGTTACATGAAACTCAATTTGACAGCACAAATCGGACGTGTTGGTGTGTGATGAGTTTAATATTCCGCAACTTACCCGTACCTAATTAGAATACAATTAAGATTGTTAGGTTGATCTTGATGAAAGTCTCCTTTCGTCACAAAAGTTGGATATCACTCAAAGAAATGCCAAGAAATCGCTACGCATAGTTTTTTTTTCTTCTTCCTTTAAACGCTCTGGCGCAACACCGTGCGACAGGTGTTTGAAATTGTCGAACCGGTTTTCGTCAGCGCGGGTCACGGATAAGCCTCAGAGAATCACGTGCGGAACATACTGACATACGGCACGGAACTATAGCCCCGAACGTGAACGATCCCTATTAAACGTCTGCAGCACTCCCATTGACTCTCACAACTTCCTGTGTGAACACGGTAGATATTTTGGATATATAGATATTCTATCTTGCTGTGGACTGAAACTAATAAAACTTGCTGTGGTAAATAACTGTAGCCTACAAGGAAGAGTAACCGAACGCTTCCCTCCACATTCTGGAACATATACACAAATACCAATCAAATGCAAATGCACAATCACACGAGCCTGACTTGACCTGACCTGAGTGTCAGCAACTTGTAAACAAGTCAGTATTATAAACGTCATAACCTGCACGCGTAGTGGAAATGGAATGTTCCAGTACTCACAAACACGAATATTATGCCAAGGTTGGTACAGTACCAGAAAGTGCATCGTGAAGCCTAATAGCATAATTGGCGTAGGGAACAAGAAAATCAGTGCTGTTTACAATGATATATAGCCTACTGCTGCTTTACCATCATGTTATCGCGTTACACGTACAAATCAGTGGTAAATATCAATGATAGGCACATTCGACACTCCGAGTATAGGCCGATTATATTTACTTTCAGCATGAAATCGTTTGCGTGTGGCATCTTTTCGACAGGATGATTTTGTTTACTGACATGCTGATTTTCTTCTTTCTCTTTTGTTGTAACATCAATCGAAACACTCGGCGAGCTATTCCCAAAGTCGGGATGTAGGCCTAATCAGTGGCGTGACCAGACTTTTCGTCCTGGAGGCACAGGAGGGCATAGGCATTCTCTAGGTGGGCACAAGAATACTATTTGAGCGGAGCGCCACAATAGGTTGGCGCGTATCGTACAATGAAATTTTTTGGTTGTGCAAGCCCCCAGATGGCCGGAAAATGCCGTTTCCCGACGTTTTAGGCTGGTGTACCAAGCTTCAAAGGTTGGAATTTTTGGATCACAAATTTTGTTAACGGTAATGGAAAGTGGACATTTTGTCGGAATTCGGTTTTTCCCCCCCCCCCATCGTTATCAGACTTTGACGTTTTGGCCTGAATGTTCGACAATTACTGCTCCTTACTACTGTTTACAAGTGTGCGCGGAGCGCGCAAATTTTCCTAGATTTCCAGGGCACATCCTGAAGAAATCAGAACCCCAGCAAAAATTTAGGACATTTAGCCAGCTTTAGCTCTACTGTCCCAACCTGATATAAACTTCATGCCAAAGAGAGCAGGGAAACTTTCGAGTAGTAGTTCTCTGTAGAGATATATAGCTCCATGGGAAAAAGCGGACAAGAGGCTCAGTAAAGGGTTTTGGTAATTCAAAAGAGGTTGATTGTAGTTTTTCAGGTCAATGAGAATGTTGTTGTATATTTTCACCTCACAGCTATTGACATATCTGTGCTAGAGGGTCCAATGAGCCAGACATTTCCCATAGAGATTGCGGAGATGTCGGGAGACGGGTAGAGGGCAACGGGACGAGTTCCACCACTAGTACCACGCGCGAAGCACGAACTTTGAACACATTTTAGTACATTCGAGGCAAATTTGGCATAGTTTACTGCCTTTCTTGTCATAAAAATCAACAAAGTAGCCAGGTCTATATCAAACTGGTAGTCAAATACTGACTACAGAATATTTTTTCGAATCACCCAAATATCATTGGGGCGGGAGGCACAAGGGGGGGGGGGGACAAAAGGTTGTAGGGGGGGCTCCCACCCTTGGCGACGCCACTGGGCCCGATGACAACTCGAGCAAATAAGATTACTTCATTGCATGCTTATGCCTCCTCCTGTGACAGAAGATTCTGTGGTCTTTCTCGTACGCCCCCTCCCGCGCCGTTCGATGCTGGCGCTCTACGAAAAAAATGTTCACATAATATTCAGCCCCCCCCCTCCCTCTCAAAAAGAAATATTGCCTCTAGATTCGCGCCGGATGACCTGGTAACCTTTTGTCCTTATCGTTCCCATACGTACACCTTTATATTTTAATTGCAACACCTGGTTAGTCCTATCCTGATCCCGATATCATACTTTTAGGATAGAACGATCTTATCCATCTCTCCTTCATTATTCTGCGATGGACCTTGAAATTACCAACATTTTGCCACTTGAATCAGCTAATTCATGAGCTGGATTCCAAATCACTTTAGTCCTTTGAATCACTTCTGTCTCTGATGCACTCAACTATTCCTAATTTTTTTTCGTTTTCCCATGTACTGCAAGGTCAAATACCAATTTCATTTCCTATTCTGGTTACATCAATGTTGGGATACTTACGCATATTTAGGGCTACTTAGGCGTATTGGTGACATACGATGATCTCGGACATGTCGGAATAACATTCGTTCTTTTTACTATTCATTGCATGTATATTTTCATTTATTACTACGTTCAGATCATTTCTCGTAGTTTATATATGCAAACCAGCCTGCTGTTGACTTTTGATGGCCGCAGAATGCTCCGCAACGTTTTCGCCAATGAACATTTACCATATATACATATTTTCTGTCAAATCCATCAATGTGTGACACTCGACCAATCAGCGCAATATATGCCCAATAACCCATCTTGCCGACGTTTCGACGTTTCGTCATGCAACATGTACTTTATTCATCTCAAATTTCCGTGTATAGCAGTCGATGTTGACCATTTCACATATGTCAGTTATGCCATGCTGAAAAATTCAGTTATGCAAATACTTGTGCATATACAGTTCACAAATTGGAAGTTACGAACAGAATTAAAGGCTGAGTTGCATGGCTTGACAAACTGGCGACTAACGAACGAACAAGGAGTCTTTTTGAATGTGTGAGCTAATCATTCGCAGACTGAGCTCATATTTGGAGCAATGTAATGTTAAAAAAAATAAAAAACTTTCGGTTTGCTATGAAGACCGACGGGTAATGGAACTCGAGTTATATGATACTACGGTCCACACATCTTCGAACTCGCAAATAAATATGTTCCTCAAGGGAGGAATGATCGCGCATGACCAGTAAGTAGAGTAGAAGTTCCATGGCCACTATTCAAGAACTCATTAAATCAAATCGACACGATTCGAATGTAGCATAAACCCCTCTGTTCCTAAAACACTGTAAAAGCACGCGTTCTTCCCACCAGAGGGCTGGTTATCTGGAGAGACGCCTACATCTGAACATTTCGAAATGGGCAAACTCCGTGACGTCATCAAATCAACGACACAAGAAAAACAGCAGGCGATCTCGTATTCCAACAACAGGGTATCGGGTAACACGATGGAACGCCGTCTCTCCCTCAATAAGCCGTTGGCAAGGGAAATACTACGCGGCTCATGTCACGGTCATCAGACCAAGCATCACAAACACTTTGTACCTGTACAATGAGGCTCTTCTTTGTGAAATTCTGTAAAACCCAAGTGAACAACGTGTAAAACGAAAGCCATTCTGCCACAGAAAACTGGCTAATCAGATAGCCCACACAAAGCCTGTCGTGGTTGTGGTTGGTTGTTTAGTCTGAGTAAACTTATGGCACATGAACATGCGAACATTCAACTGTTATAGGTCGTATACATAGGGGTGGCCTAAAGTACCAATATTTTCGAGGTATAATCATTTACTCTACTCTCCAACGAATTTCTTCACGCTGACCTGCTGACGTCTTGGGAGGTAGCGGGGATGCAAACTTCCGACGGAATCTAGATTCCAGATGGTTGAACCCGGGAAGGCTTAGCGCCAGCGGTGTCCGAGCCACCCCCCCCCCCCCCCTCCCCCTCCTGAATTCCCTTGTTCACGGAAGAAATGGTTAACAGTGTCGCGGAGTGATAGCTCTGACGCAAGCAAATGTGCTGATACCGTAAGGAGCTTTGGCAGGACCATTACAGCTCCCTTTGACCTCCCTCCCATCCAGCCATCCCTGCCGCGTTCGCAGCAGATTTCCAATAAGGTTAATCATATCCCCACTTCGGGGATATTATGGTTTTGGCAGCGTCGTCTCCGCCGCCACCGCCGGAAGATTTTCGTGTGAAAGCAATAACTCTTTAACGCAATGTCGGATTGGCACGGAACTTACGAAATCTCAGGATGAGTTCGAACGTGGGCGTCGTGGCACCACTCTGGCGGCGGCCATCTTGAATTTTCAACGAAACTGAATTGATAGTGTTGTACAATAACACCCTAGTGCCTTGTCGGATCCATATGAAACTTTGCACACATTATCGCCCGACCGCTCTGACGGCTGCGAAAGTGAGTTTCTCGCTAATTTGCGCGTTTGAAGTATGGCGATCGTTTGAAGACCAACTTTTGTTTCCGCCCATACGAACCCACCCGTCGGCCATTTTTGATTTTTGCGAAAATCACTTTTCTGCAAATTTTTAACTTCGCACACAGGTCCGCGAAATTAAAAAAGTTTTAAAATGGGTTAAACAGTGAGCGGCCATTCGGATGTTCGAATTTCTTACAGAACTGATTTTATTGCAGACTTGCTTATTCGGAGGCATAGTGTGTTGGACACCAAGCTTCGCAATTCCCTGGTCATAAATCCCCTTCTGATAAAAAAACCAATTAAACAAAAAAAACAATGCGAACAATGTCACCCTCTGCTTGATCGCAGGCGATGTCTTGGTTTTTCAATGGGCCTGCCCTCCCCTGCAATGAAATGAACCCAGGGAAAAAAGAGGAATCGAGGAATTACGAAAAGAAGATTAGACAAAAAATGGTTTTGGTCAGTGGGGAAGGAGAGGTCTGCGGTCGTGCCGTCGGGCATAAATCCCCCCCCCCCCCCATACGTAACAACAAACGTATCAATCTAAGGCGGAAAAGAATATTGTGACGTAATCCCAATGATATGTGAGGTGCGAGCAGGTGGCGCCAGGGAGAGGCAGGGGGGCCATCCCCCCCTCCGTCCGGGGAAGCCTGACCCCTCCCCCCCCCCCCCCCCGTCGGGGACATTTTTCCCATTTCGTCGGGAGCCTTAGTGGGTACGCTAAATCAACACAAACGCCACCCCGACGAGGGCCTATTGACCCGACAGTATAAATTTTCCCACCTTCTTTATAACAAAAAATCCATATTAAAGGTGAAAAAAATTTCGGCGCGCTCCGCGCGCAGTCGGATGTTCATCCTAGTTGCCGGTTTCCTCGCGGTGTAAGTTGAAAATCAGTGTATCCATATTCCAACAGACTATACATCATGGCATACGGCAACTCAAGTCCTATGAATATCGTCGATATTCAATGGCAGAAGAATAATGTTACATACCATTCGTTTGGGCGGAATGTCGTTCTAGCTGCGTCTATCCCTGTTTTGCCTTTGTGTTAATTGGTGGCTCTCACGACGAAAATACTTCCAGTTCCAGGCATTTCCTCTCGGTATTTTACTTACTGAGAGCGCCTGAATCGATTGGAATGCACTGAAGACTGAGTAACACTGGCCTTCCACAATGTGTTTTTTTTTTCTCCGAGAAAAAATTTCAAAATTGGAAACAATAAAAAATTCAGGTTTTGACCTAGGGTGGAGGGTGAGGCTCGTCGGGGAACTGGAACCCCGGCCCCCCGTCGGGAACACGACCCCTCGTCGGGGAAATCCTGGCGCCACCACTGGTGCGAGCGCACCCCCTCAGACCTGTCGGTTCTAGCGCACTGAAACAAAAGAACCCCAACCGCGAATTCCTTGCATGTCATAAGAAGCAACCCCTACAAAAAACGGCGTGTTTAATCTTGTAGGATGCTACTCTTGGAGGAGGAAACATATACTACACCACAGACACATTTGTGTGTTCTGTCTTGGTTTCTTCCATGCCGACAGGGAGTTTGCTGCACATGTAACAGTATGACAAATTAACCAAGCCAAGGTTTAGTGATTCCTTGACTGTTTCTGGTCAACCCCTAGCCCGACACATGGACAAATGGGAGACCAGCTCATTTATAGGCAGAACATCACGTCTGACAAATTTCCTATCTTTACCAACCCAACTAATAGGGTTCCTGTACCTTGTAAGAAAGCTACACACTAAATTTTTCGAGGTTTTCAGACTTTGAACTCTGGTAACCTCAGATGACCTCCAACCTGACCCCAACCATAGGGTTTCAGTACCTCATGGGGAATACACCAACCAAGTAACGCCTCATTCACCCCGCCCTTTACCAAGAACAAGAGGGTTTATTACTTATGTACTCCCCATAAGACAGATACACACCTAATTCAACCTGATCAGAACACCGTTCTGACTTATCGTGTTTCAGGTTTCAGACTTTTGACCCTCCGGTGACCTCAGATGGACCTCTGACCTGACCCAAACACACTCGGGTTCAGATACTCATCATGGGAACGAACATACCAAGTTGAGCTCACATCCATCCAGGTGGGGTCAAGTTATCCCTTGTTTTTACAAGCAAAATTGGCTAAATATTAAATTTTCCATACAAATTTCTTTTTCGTTGCGATAAAAATTCACCCATCTCCTGACCTGATAACCAAAAATAGGGTCCTGTACTCCCCATAACATTGGCGTAGCCAAGGGGGGTGCGGGGCATTCCCCCCCCAATCGCATCCCCCGAATTTATTTTTTTCCAATTTTTCACTTGATGACAACAACAATTTTGGCACTTATTCGGCTCTCTTCTCTCATTTGTGCTAGTCAGTTTCTCGATTCTCCTCTGCACAGCCCAATTTTTTGTCAATATCCAAACACTGTGCAAAAATTTTGCGCGCTTCGCGCGCATGTAGTACCCTTATATATACACGAGTTTTTTTTTACCCATTTGAGTTGCGGCAAGTTTCTTTAGATCATAAAAGACATTGGCAAACGAGGGGGTGCGTAATACCCCTCCAACAACATTTGTACTTATGTTGTACCAACCCGCTGTCCTCAATCCCAGTCAAATTGCTTGAAGAGTTAGGGGGAATGGCACTAGCTATCCCCCCCCCCCAGTTCGTGCAAAAATATTGCCACTTCCAGAAATATGACATCCCGTACGCCTATAGGGGCCCGGGATCTCAAGGTCTATCCAAGCAATGCGCACAAAATTCGTGCTTCTTCTCGTATATAGCCGGTGGTTTGTTTTTCTGCTTTTTAATCAAACCGAAATAACTATTTCGATTCGGGCAAATTAGGTTTTTTTAATTATTGCAATTGTTGTCCTGTGGGCTATGTAGCATCTTGGGTACATCCCTGGCCAGCTGAAGGCATGGCCATAAGAGGAGGAGCTCTTACAGACACCCCCTCACATTCATACCAAGACAGTTGATTTTCATTCGTCAAAAATGAGGGAGCCGAAAAGGATGAAAAGTTGAGACCGAATAATAACAGGCCGAAAAATGAACCAAAATCAACAAAGGCGAATTTAGCGAAATTAGGAGAATTTTCAATCAAACAAGCCAACTTTTTTTCGCGCGTTCGCGCGCCGTACAACTTTTCCATCATGCGGCTTTCAGATTTTGGGACAAATTTCTGTCTGCCCCCCGGCCCCCCCCCCAAAAAAAACCGGACGAGAGTCCTGTACGCATATGATCTAAAGCCACGTGGAAATAGAAAATGTGCCACGTTCTCAATAACAATGTTTTTGTATAGGAAAAAATGACTTTAAATGATGGCAAATGTTTAACAAGATTTCATCTGAGGGTTCCTAAAAATGCAAATTTTTCCAAAGGGGAGGGGGACCACCCCCTCCCCTTTAGATAGACCCCCCCCCCCCATGGCCACCCCAAATCAAAATTCCTGGCTACGCCGTGCCCCATAAGAAAGCTTTCACCTAATTTCACTTGATCAGACCAACAATTATGGACTTATCGTGTTTACAAAGGGTTTGCAGACTTGCACTTTGCCCTCTGGTTACCTCACATACCTCTGACCCGACCCAAAAACATAGGGTTCATGTACTCATCATGGGGAAACACACAGAGTCAGTATGAGCCTTCATTCATTCAGGCAGGGACGAGTTATAACGTTTACAAGCCAAAATTGGCCAAATATCGAATTTTCACAATTTCTATTTTCGAACCAAACAATTCACACCCGACCTGGACCAAAACAATAGGGTTCCTGTACTCCCCATAGAAAGGCTATACACCTAATTTCAACTTGATCAGACCAACCATTCGGGACTTATCCGATGTTTACAAGGTTTCATTTTCAGACTTTGACCTCTGGACCGCAGATGACCTCTGACCGACCTCAAACAAAAGCGTTCATGTCCTGATGATGGGGAACACCCATACCCAAGTATGAGTTTCCCATCCAGTCCGGGTGGGGTCGATTTATCGTTCTATCAAGCAAAATTGGTCCGAACATCAAATTTATATTCAAAATTTTTCTATTTCGACCAAATTCACCTTCACCCCGCCCTAACCAGAAACACTAGGTTCCTGTACTCGTACTCCCCATAACAAAGCTATAACACCTGGATTTCAACTTGGATCAGATCCAACCCTTTCTGGACTTATCGTGTTTTTACGAGGTTTTCAGACTTTACCCCTGGTGACTCGATGACCTCTGACCTTGAGGCCCCAAAACAAAGGGTTCATGAACTCATCATGGAGCACACATACCAAGAAAGAACTTCATCCATTCAGGTGTGATTGAGTTATCGTGTTGACAAAGCAAAATTTGGCCAATATCGAATTTTTCCAATTTGCTATTTTCGAACCAAAATTCACGTCCCGACCTGACCAAAAACATAGGGTTCCTGTAACCCCCATAAACAGCTATCACACGCCAATTTCACTGATCAGACCAACCATTCTGGACTTATCGTGGTTTTACCAGGTTTTCAGACTTGACCTCTGGTTGACCTCAGATGACCTCCTGGAAAAAAAAAAAAACCCCCTGACCCAAAAACAATAGGGTTCATGGTAAGCATCATGGGAACACACATACAAATATGAGCCTCGCCTACCCAGACCTGATCAAGTTATCGTGTTTAACAGCTGGTCGGGTGGTCACACACACACATACACACACAACACACCCAAAAAGTAACACACACACACCAACACACACACGACGTGACTGCATAATCGCCGCTTCGTCAAGGAATCCAAACTTCTCATCACAGATTTGCTTATAAATCATCAACTTAAGCACCATAGTGCCGAATTTCGATTCCCTGAATAATAGTCGACTTTTATTCGAGACGCACAGGACGCCATGTTGTAGCAGAGAGTGAGCAATCAAAACAGCGATCTGGTGTATCTGTTAGGTATGCTTCGTCTCTCAGTTCCCGAACAGTAGGTTGATGGTAACTCACGCAATAGGTAACAGATCATCAACACTCTATTGAAGTACAGTATATATTCGTCTGTGGATTGAAGTATCTGTAACAATTTTGCCGTTTAGTCCGCCTCTTAAAGCCGGGGACTGACTGTGGGACTGACAACCCCATCCGCACTTGCAAATCCCCAATAGAACTGGTGTAGCAAAACCGCTTGTCGGCTTTTTGACGACCTTGGTAAAAATTGGCCCCAAGGAAACCAATATATGTAGTGGATTCCTTGCTATAGTTTGAACATGCGCTACACCTCTGTAAGATTTTTTTGTTAAACAAGAGCACCAATAGTGCTGTAGCTAAACCGCACAAGTGGCTACCAGGACAGATGTACAATCATGGATAATGTTTCAAGATCATGAGTCCCAGAAGTAGTTTAAACAATGGCCTAATTGTGCCTTTAATAACTTTTGAACCATGGATCCACATGGCCCAAAGATGTCTAAGCACTCGATAGACGTTCCACATAACGGGTCCGCAGGGCGCCAAAAGTGAGAATGGGCTTGGGTCCTACTGTAATCCCTGGGCATCCTGAAGGTACGGCTTGTAGATCATCATTATGACTGAACATCAGCAATTTGCGACAGAATTTGTTGGAGATACAAGATTTTGGGCAGTATTTCAATATTGGGGCTCTAGGGCCCAAACTGGACCCAGTTTTCAAACACCCCTGATGGCCTTCTACCCAATGAACATGGCATGTAACTTTAAGAACATCAATTGAATCTTTTGGGAGAAGATGCATTTCAAGTACCATTGCGTGAACTCTCATAAAATGGGCCGACGGGCCCAGTGGGGAACTTTAATGGCATTTGACCTTGACCTTCAACAAAGTCAAACAATGTTGCCATGGGTGTCATTGGTCCAAGTGATAACATTCATCGCAGAATGACTGTTGGGACCTTTCACTTTCTGCTTGCTATCCTACTCAGATGAAATTTTAAATTCGGCAACCAAAATGCCCAGAACCTCCTGGAATCTGTAAGCCCTATAACATCGGAGGCAGTTGTATAATATAATTATTATAATAATATAACCCAGTTCAAGATCTTTGATTTCGGATTCAACTCCAGGAGAAGAAGAATTTGGCATAGGCCTATTTGCCCAAAAAAGACAAAGTCCCAATGACCTGACTGCACCTGTGGCCACCTGTGCCAAGTATGCATTGTCAGAGGTCTGGACCAATTTCAATGAATTACAATAATTATCCATACTGATCCGTCATGATGAAGTTGAACTGTTCTGATTCTGATGTGAGGCCTAATACTATGGCGAGAATACCACTAACTTACTCGGCCTTATGGAATCTCTAATGCTACTCTTGCGCATCGTTACCATCAGGACAAATATCTGGGAACTGTAACTAGTGTAAGATGGCACAACGGTAACCAGTCGGTCACCTGTTCACATATTTCTGTGTTTAATTGAAGTTGATACTGAACGACTAATGGTTTACAGAATCATAGTAAGGCTTAATATTTCACTATTTGTCCTCACTTCTAAGTAGGAAAAAGAAACAACCTGACTTTCTAACAAAGAAAAAACTTTTTTTTCCATCTTGAAATTAAAAGAAGTCAACCTGAGACTCATTCTTCCTCCCTTAAGGGTGCCCATATTCAGCGATGCATTCAATCTTATTCCATATCTCTAAGTTGGACAAATCAATGTCTAAACCCTCCTGTACTTAACCAGTGCATGTGGGAAACAGTAGTGTGCAGGTTCCTAGCTAGCTAGCTGTAACCTGTTAATACAATACACCTATTACAGTACAGTAAGTAGAGCTGGGTTGGAGATCACAATGAGCACGTGACCACTTTACCCATTCTCAGGAGAATGGATTTCTATTTCCAGTGGGATGAGGTTGGTAGTGTTCCCATTCACATTTCAAAAATGAACTAACAGCAAATGTTAATGAGAAACTATAATGAAATCACAGCAATCGCTCTCATCTGAAATGCATTTCAGCCCACACTGGGCCATGGGTCCTAAATCCCTGGACACGCTGAGTTACAGTCATCAAGCCATCATTAAGCCAGCAGCAGACTTTGGCAACACACTTTATTGCAGATAAGATTTGGCAGTATTCCATATATGGGCGCTCCAAGGCCAAAAATGGGCCCAAGCCTCCATAACCCCGGACACCCCCTCTACCTAACGTTCATTACTGTACATGCAAAAAATGAATTGAAGCTTGTGGAAGAGATTCTTTTTTCATTACCATCGTGTAAAACTTCATAAATGGGCCATCGGGCCGAAGTGGGCCTTGGACGAAATTCCTGACAACCGCAAAGTAGTGGGCAATTAGACCAGCACAGACATCATTGTCAGCACTATGCAACAAAATGAGTAGGAGTACAGATTTGCAGTATTTTCACATACAATGGGCCCTACAGCCCGAAGTGAGCCCTAGGCCCCAACTTCCATGATACCCCCAATGGCCCTCTACCCAAGGACCATTATCATGACTTTTGAAGAGAGTTGATTTAAGCTTGTGGGAGGAGGTGCCTTTCAAGTAACATTGTTTGAAATTTCATCAAATGGGACAAAAGGGCCGAAATGGGACCTTGGATAAAAAAATCGTGCCACCCCGAAGGAACACTGTAGAAACATCATTATGACTTACAACAGCACTGTGCACCAACATCTTGTCGATTGAGATGGATGGATTGGATGATTGATGGATGGATGGAAGATAGATAGATAAGATTGATAGATAGATAGAAGATAGATAGATAGATAGATAGATGAATCGATGATAGAAGATAGAATAGATAGATAGATAGATAGATAGATAGATATATCGATATATTACCTACAGACAGACAGACGACGACAGACAGACGATAGATAGATATGACAATGGGCATAACAACAAAGCTCAACCATCATAGTGTTGAGCTAAAAATTGGGATTTCGCTCATTACAATTCAGATGACGCACAGTAGATGCCATCATCAGAGCACAACCGTGTTTGATATGGATGGGAGAAACCCTGAATAGATTCTGCAGTGAATCGCCCCAATTTTTGTGATGAAATTTACAAACGACTTTCAATAACTTTTCCTATACGAATGAGATTTATCCAAGAATATTTGCCGCTTAAGGCCCTAGAAATGAACGAGTCCACTGTATTAGCTCTGTGCAGTCGTATTCGGCTATGTTGGTAGCGCCAAGTTCAGAAAATCGGACTCCTTCAAAATGGAAATTAAAGAAGAAGACCATTTCACACGTTTTGTTCAAGACCTTGTCAGACAATCCAGATCAGCTCAATTGAATGCTTTCCCTGTAGGTATGGCCGTTTCCCATAAATTCAGTCATGGGAAATGTTTTCGATGTGCAATCAACGTTACCGTCTCACCGCCCCACTTAGTCCGCCCGTCATTCGTTTCGACCAAAAGGCGAGCGAAACGGAGTCGCACGGGCATTTGTTCAAGCAAATTCCTGATTGGTTGAAGCGTCATCCTGCACATCGGTGAATGATGCTGATACGGGTGAACTAAG
>JAODTK010000321.1:0-14592 GCA_026419785.1 Sclerodactyla briareus | reverse complement strand
CGGCATTCCCCCTGACTCTTATATGTATACATATCCGCATGCTTAATATAGCACTTTCCACTCGTAGAGTTCTCACAGCACTTTACAAATATTACCCTGATCACAGGAACCGGTACGGTATGCTCTCCGACATCCCGGAGCGGAGGAGTGGAGTTGCTTGTCATAAAGGCGCAGGTTTTCTCAAATTCTCACAGGTCCCCAATGATCGCCTGCTGGGTGGTGTGAGCAATGGAGACAAAGTCCTTGTCCAAGGGACACCGGGAAAAGTCGTATCAAAAATATAAAAGTCTTGATTAATCACTTCTTCCCCTTAGGGATTAGAAGTATCGTGTTTGTCGTCAGAATTCCATTTAAGGACGGCCGCTTGACAATTGAAGGTTTCGCGGCCGAAAGCTTCAGCCAACTGAAGCTATGAAAGTTGCGTATGCATGCGTATACGTCAAGTTTTTTTCTGGACCGGATACAAATTGCGGAGCAGAGCATACCATCGATTGCTCACCAAGGCCGACAAGGATGCAGAGCAACTAGATTATTGTACTCTTGGTCAGCTGCGAATCATTTACAGGGTAATAACGGGATAAGACCATATCTTTTTGCGGGTAGGGCCGATGCGTCTAGGTGACTATAGGCATGTGATTAAGATATAATCAAGAATTAATATAATTAGACATATGTTACTGAGCCGTGCTATACTGTTTATTTGCACTATATCAATGTCAGAGGTAACTGCTGAGATTCCGTGTTGCGGATGAAGGCAAAGTCTGGCCGACTATACGAAATAAAAACGGGCCAATGGGTTCGTGCAGAGAGAGAAGGTCTTGTCGGGGTCCAAAGTTTTTTCCAA
Organism: Sclerodactyla briareus; assembly: GCA_026419785.1. NCBI lineage: Eukaryota > Metazoa > Echinodermata > Holothuroidea > Dendrochirotida > Sclerodactylidae > Sclerodactyla > Sclerodactyla briareus. Next base: position 13,748 of record JAODTK010000321.1, on the reverse strand, counting down.
AATTGGTGAACAGCATGGGATATATACTACATGAATACTCTGAGATAATATGTATGGTACATGCATGTTATATAACAAAACACTGTTTGTTTACAGAACATTATTAATGACCTACTGTAAACGCTTGAAGATATGACCTCATTATAGGAAACGGTACGCACCCTGACACCTCAGAAAGAAACCGCAGATAATAATATAATAATAACAAGAGGGCAATCCCCAGAGAGATGCAGGAATCCATCGGAATATGGTAGTGGAATAATCAGTTGTTCTTACCTGCTGCATTTTCGCGAGTTTACAAAAAATAGACAAAATATATCAAAATAAGTCTGGGAACCGCTCTTTCCCCAAAAAATTTTCATTATCCATAGAAATTCAGTAAATTTACAGCATAAAATGCTGGAAACCCTTTGATTTGATACCCTGTACCTTTATCCCAAAATTGGAAAATTATTCAGGTCATCCCAATTTGAATATACTGAAACAGAAACAGATTTCAAAAAATTCCCCAAATTTGGCCAAAAATCCATTTCCCTCCTAAAATCTACATTTTGGTAAAGTCTGGCTTGTGATTGCATGGGAAAAGTTGTAATTTGTGCCTTCTTTACATTGCTACAAATTTTAAAATCATTCAGCCTCGTCGAATCAGGTGATTATCTGAAAATAGTGAAAAATCGTAAATGAGAAATTGCCCCAAAAAATTCATTTGGTGCCTCGGAATTCCACTTAATTTGATACTTTCCACCTCATCTGAGAACAAAAGATGTGTTTTGTGACTTATAAAGTGTCGCGCAAAATTTGACTGGTCAGACACTCCATGATGGAGATATTTGCGAAAAAACATCAAAAAATCTGACGGAACGCAACGCACACACACACACACACACACGCACACACAAACGGACACTTTTCGCAAGTGCACCTCATTGCTGGATCACCCGGTACCCACGGTGCCCCACAATGGGTACCCCTCAGTAGATAGTTAAGCTAACCGCCACTATGGTGACAATAGAACCGTTGCTATGGCAAACCAGCAACAGTAAATATTAGGTTGATGATTGAAATAGCAAGTGACTCAAATCTCATCGGCTCTCGGGACCGATGAATATAATATAAAATAATAATAATAATAATACTAATAATAGGAATAGCCTAATAGGCCAAAACCAACGAGAGTTGTTCAATGCCTTACACGGATATCGATATCAATGAGATTAGGGGAAAATGAGTTTCGACGCCGTCCAACAAGTTCACCAGAGTCGAGAGACTTCAACTCGACAGATAGTTCCGACATACCCGTTGTAAACAAGAGGGACAGTTGGGGAACACACAGGGACCCGTTGTACTTGGAACGCCTACAGCACATGCATTAGTACACCATTGTTTACTGTATTATTAGAACAAGGGAATTTTGCTTGGGTTCAGTTTTCTGATGTAACATTCAGTAGGGATGAGGAAGTCCAGACTTACGAGTCAGCCGATAACAATAAAAATAGAAATAAAAAGTAAAAGATGGTGAAAATTACACACAAATGTGTCAATAGTGCACGTATGTTGAGATGGGTAATACACTTACACACTTGTGGGTGTGATTTATTTAGCTAAAATGCCGAGGCACAATTGCACTTCATTCATCACATCTTTGTGAACATTTTCTGTACTAAAAAAACGTGCCGATGGTTAGGAAAAAACCTCACCTACACGTCCAAATTGTGTCATTTTCACACATCGGGGTAGAATCATGACATTCGCTGTGTTGCTCAAGTCATCCAGTGAGACTGTGGACGCGGTGCCGGGCCTGGTCTCCCAGGGGGGGGCTGACTGCCTGAACTTGCTGATACAACATGAGCCGAGGGCACTACGAACAAGAGTTTTCCATTGTACTAACCGCCTAATCTATTCACTAACTCATCAAGGTACTATCTGTGCTATATACAATACGAACATCTAACTAGAAGCATAACCTCCGGAGGAGAGTTTTATGAAGATCGGTTCGAGAAATGGTAGATTAGCTTGAAAACTAATCGACGAATAGGAAAGGATATGGATTACGGGGAGAAGCTGAAAGAAATTCGACACTTCTTAAATATGGTAGGTTTTGTACCGAGATGGTACCGCCTTATCCTACGATGAACAACATGGCAGCGTCCATATTGTGTATAATATAAATATTTACAGCCAGGCTTTGTCCCTGGATTGACTACAGAACAGATGGAAATTCTAGCAACGGGAATTTTCTTTGAGAACTTTCACTAATTGTGTCTCAATAATTCATCAAATACCTGGAAGTGGAGTGTTACGCGCGCCGCGGTGAGCATTAATATTGAAACATGCAGTCACTGAATGCGTAGAATCGGTCACTAGAACGGAAATGTCCAGTACGGCGATAATTCTTGTTAATCTCATTTATTTGTTATTAGTTTTCTTCATCATTTAGAAATAAGTTTTCAGGATGTTCTACACCTATCATCATCCTGTTTTTTTTGTTGTTTTTTTTATTTTTGTTTTAGGATCTTCGGCATGTATCGAATAGTTCGCAAGCCAATAATAATGATAACACAAAATAAGAGTAAAGTACGAGTTAGTTGTTTCTACTGTCATATCATTCTACTTAAACCGCCCTTCCATTTCTTCTGTACAGGCTTGAACGGAATTCATTCGTGATTACGATTCCCACCAGTAATTTTTAATTAGACCGGCGCATGCGGAGACGGCAAATTTGTAAATCACAACAAATATCAAGCGAAACCTAATCCATTTGGGACGGGCCTGGGATTTTTGACCTTCCAATACTTGGTCGCCTACGAAACCAACACAATCCGACAACCTGACATCAGAGAAATTAGATAAATCGCGTACGGTAAATGACCGCAATTTTCACCATACCTATGGCATTCAGGCATCAGCTAGCTAAGCGTCAGGTTCATTTCGTTTTTCCTTTATTTTTATGATTCCTAATTGAAGATGTGAACCAACGAGTCCGGGCTCCTCCTTTTTTTATTTTATAGATAATCCCTGAAACGTTTCAGACGACTTTCTGTGTCACAATGTAAGTTCCATTGGTCAGTTAGTATATGGCTGGATAAACACGAGATAAGTTTAAAACTATGAATATGAATACAGGATCGATCGTTAGGAACCAATCAGAAGGTCTATACGGAAAGAGACGACACTCATGGTGAAATGAACTATGCAAAACGGAAGGACGACGTTCAAACTGGGCAAGCCAAACGATAGAGATTTTTTTGATATTTTTTCCAGAGGGACAATAACAGAGCGGGAAAAGAACATCCCGTAAGAGTTTTTTTATTCAGTCACTTTGTAACAGGACAAGCTAGCCAATTCTAGCCTCGCTCGCAGGCTTAGTACCTGTACTAAGCTGCGTTCACAATCGAGGCCTATGCTGTTTTTAGACTAGCGCTGAACTGCGCTAATCAACCAACTTTCTATTTCAACCTTTGTTTCTGACAAGCTTGTATCTCAATCAATAGCCCAAAAGATATCAAGTGTAGTTGGAAATGGTTTAGAACATTAATTCCCCATATTGGTCTTTGGGCCAGATGAGAAATACCAAAGAGTTACCAGGAAAGTCAATAAAGGCTCTCACATCGTGATCGAAAGTTGTTTTTATTTACAAGAAGTGTTTCCACTCCATTAAAGATTCAGGAAAAATGGGTGCCCAACTGCCCCATTCAGGAAAAATTTTCAGGAAAATGGAAATTATTCTCCCAGTGTGTTGATTTGTTCGTGTTTGTAAGTATAATTGGAATTCCAGGAAAAATGAGCTCATCTAGAGAAATCTTGGTTTTTCATCTCGGGAAGAAGGAAGAATGCTTTGAGGATGTGGAACACAGGTAACAAAATTTACTAAAGTATGTTCAAAGTTATTACAGTTCAAAATTAAGCTTTTAAGTATCAACCTTAAAGTAATTAAATTTACATGACATGGATTGTATGTTCTTAAAGTGATGTTTGTGAAGGTTCAGAGGCTGGGTAACCGAAGGAGAAGTTGGAGTCATGAGGTGACGGAGTTCGTCACCTTCAAGGGGAAGGTTCTTACAGTAAACTTCTTATTGATACGGACTAGGCAATGCCCCCAAAACTCCATGTTTTTCGACAGCCACAGAGTTTTTATCAGGCGGCTACAGACCTCATCTTCCACCAACTGTTTTGCTATATCAAAGCGGACCTCAATGCATGATATGATCATTTCCTCCGAAACAACAGATTTTAGTAGCCAATACATCCGAGACGCATCAGTCCCAGTCATGGGTACTCTATCCAGCATGTCACGTATCTATTCACAATTATTACTTTTGGATAAATCATCCATTGCCTACCTTTCCTATTTTCTGCCAAATATTACACCGCGTCCTTACTTCCCACAAGACAGCTCATTCACAAAATTTTATCATTTCAAGGCTATGGTTATGTATATCACGGTGAAAGAGGACACGTCAAACCCCACACTGCCCAAATTTGTTTGACGATAGACTCTACACAGAAGACGAAATGTGTATACACTTGAAATGCAACAATATTCTTACTCTTGAGACACATTGTCAGTATTATTCGGATCTCATCTATAGTTTTTGTGCGTTATACAAAGTAATGGTTCACATTCCCTTTGGTATTGCTGGGTCCTTCGGTTCCCCCTGTGAATGTCACAAGACGAATTTTGCAATAGCTGATTGCACTTGATCAGCCCCTTTGGATTCGCTGAAATTTGGTCTGGGGTGGTGGCTGCCATAGTGTAATAAGAAAGTACCAGACTTCAACTCATATTACATGACCATGGGCCTTAAAACTCCATAATATTCAGCACGTTTACAAAGACTTTCGGCTTTGACTTCTTCTTTTTACAATGTTTACCTTTCAATGTCGTTTTCATGTATATTAGAGGGCCCAGGGGGGAAAATTAGCTCCGACTAACTGAGCTTATCCCCTATGAATAACAACCCTATCTAAATAATGATATCTAAACTGACCATTAATGATTAGAAACCGCAATGTTAATCATTCATAGGATCAGTTTCCCATGCAATCCATCCTAGCCTTAATGATTTTGACTTATACAAACGATGAGCCGCCACATACATGCTTAAACACATGCACACTCCACGCAGCACATGACCCACTTGACTCCACCAATGAGTACCAGAATATTGCCTTAGATGGCCACCATCCAACAATGCAGATCATTACTTCTAGAGCCGATCGTCCCACCTAAGTAGGATAGCGCTATCTCTTCCACCTATCCTGGTGCTAGATTTTTTTTGTCCCAGTGAGCCACTTGTAGCCCCGCCTCTTTTGCACATTAATGGTAATTTTACCGACACAAAAACACCATAGTAACTTTCGGCACTTCTACTGATGTCTCGCAAGGACTGTCATAGAATTGGACACAGAGACCCCGGGTTGTTTATTACATTGGCAATTGACATAAATATTTTGCTTCCTAACCCACGCCCACGCATGAAAATTCAATAACTAAAATTCAACATGCGGATCAACACCCAAGTATGAGACGATATACTATCTCCTTTCGTTTTTCATTCCCAACTTGAGTTCGAGATTTTTTCCGGGAAGCTACTTTTGGCCGTTCTATATGACGAACCAAACACTACAACACCAGATACCGTTGAGACACTCACTGATGTAAGACAACTAAAGAGATGTCAAGTCGATTATATGATGAAACACCATGCTCATTTTGGCTCTTTTGTTATTGAGGTCAACCTATCGAATAGTTTTCAGATACAAGTATCAGGGTAGTTTATCGATGATAAAAACTGATTTTTTGACCCGTTTTCAAGTAACGGTTCGAGAAGCGTCTACCGACCCGCCTTCTCTGCCTCCGTAAATAATTCTTTTAATGTAAGCCTGGATCTTTCTGTCTTGCCATAATTTATATTTAATAATCTGCTCAGTATGGTCGTACTCAATGGTGTGGCTGGTTTGGGCAACACTTATAAACGGACCGGAAGAAATCGAGGGATCTAATTGGACCGGGCAGGGAGGATATGGCATTGGAAACTTGATTTAGGGAAAGCATGTCTTACAAAATATGAAATGGTGCGGTATCCTCCCTCAGTCGCAATGATGTTTTTTAAACCCCGTCATTTAAACAATATCGGATAGCTCATCGGTAGATCTTCAGGCTATTGATCGGAAGATTGTGAGCTCGAATCCGTGTTGTCATGGGCAAATTACTTTATCTCCCATGGCTCCTCTCAACCCAGTGATGAATGGGATATAAGGAGCTTTGCTACACCGTCGCTGTTTATATGTTTAACAGACAAACAGACAGACAGATAATATCATATACCAATCTCAACCATCATAGCTTGGTTTGAGCCTAACAAAATGAATAGAGTGGATACCCCACCACTTCAAGGCATTGCCAGGCATGTTCCACTGCTTGTCTCAATATTCTATGGGGTTTAAAGCGCTCATGGATAGAAACAAATACCTGAGACAAGGTGACCTTCACCAGCCGACTTTAGTCGTCTTTTCACCCCATACTTTTATTACAGTATCAGCCACCTAACTATGTTTATTTGAATACCAGAAAGGTTATGATTTCCCAGTCGAATATGAAATCAGCATTACAGATTGTAGGAAATGACACTTCCTCCGAGTGTTTTACGGCTGCCATATACCATACCTTGGAATGTGGATATCATCTGTAATTATTTTCGCAATGATACCCACAAAAAAACGACCAAAATCAAGCGTTAAAAACACTAATACAAAGATGGTTACATTTTAGATGAGTCAGGGACGTAGTTAGGGGTCACAGATTAGGACAGGAGAGGAAGAAAACATCCGACTAACTGCAGTAGATTCCGTAAAGGCCTCAAGGGCGTAAGGAGGAGGTAGAAACATTGTATGGTTGCCACTGTCTAATAGATGAGATAGATAAGATAAGATTCACTTAATACACCCGCACGGTTAATAAACGCTCGTCATACAAAATAGATGGATAAACATTAACATACAACACAAGAAGACATAACTACACAACACGTAAGCGATGACACTGTGAAGCGCTAACCATGACAACAGCTGCGATGTGTCAAAAGGCTCTTGCAACGAAAGAGCAAGACACTAGCGATTATAATTATGGTTATATTTCTGATGCACTGTGGACGAAGAGAGATGGGGCGGTTTGCGATGACACGTGAAGCGTACATGGCAAGCTGCGAAGTGCAAAGGCTCTTCACGAAGAGCAAGAACCTAGCGATTTATTATGTTTAATATATATTCTGACACTGTTGGACGATGAGGAGGGATGGCGTTTGGTTTTGGCTGTCGGTATCCTCATCCTCCCGCTCCGAGAAATAACTGCCGTTTGGGAATGGTTCATGCATTGGGTGGTCCGCATCATCCAACATCGCGTCTAACTTCCTTTGGGCAGAACTAGTATAAACTGAAGAGTATAGGGTTGACGTGGCCATTAATGCCTAGCCTGTCGGATTAATGAATCGAGAACGGTTCTGATCTCTTCCTTCTTCACATTCCCTCCCCAAGAAATCAAATTGTATCTCCATCCCCACCGATGGCATACGTATAAAACATAGCAGATACGATCATCAATTTGAACTTTCATGGGACGCAAACAGTGCATTTCTAGAGTTTAGTTTTTATGTGACGTCAACAAGGGCTAGCCAAGACACGTTATCCAGTACTAACACCCAGGTATGTATATTGTTTCACTCCTAGGCTCTCACATCCAGTCCTAATACGAACAGGACCGGCGTAGCCCCAATCTATTACCATTTCTTCGTTTGTCAACATTTAGAACCAGGAAATGTTCTTCCATATCGCTCGAAATCTCTAATTTGCTCAATATACTGCATGTCTCATTTGATACGACCCGACAGGGCGTGTCGTCTGCAATTAAAAGAGACAGCTCTCCGTCAGATGATCTGACACTCTGAGGTGTATGTAGCCAGGTATCGGGGAGGGTTCGGGGAGGTTGGATCGACACCGTTAAGGGCTGTTTCACACTTGGTGCGATAGCGAACTGATACGATACGATAAATTTATCGACGTCGAGTTGAAAAGTTATTTTCAATAGGAGTGTCACACCTGTGCGATACGTTACGATACAATACGATACGATCCATAATTTTATCGGACGTCGAGTTGAAAAATTTCAACTTTTAATCGTACTATAAATTTATCGGAGCCGATAATTGCGCAATGCAAAAAGTTTGGGGGCTACTTGCGCAATTCTTCAAAGTGTAGGAAGCCCAACAGGCTATTGGGGGAATGTTTAGGCGGAAAAGTGGGTTTTAGTGATGAACTCAGGGGTTTTGATGAATGTTTTGGGTAGTTGCGTATCCGGGAAACATTAGCCTCTGAATGAGTTCTCGGCCCTATTTGCCGCCATGCACGGGACCTACGCACTATTATTTCATTTCGAATCCTGAAGCCCGCCCCAATAACGATATTACGTGACAGTGAGTACTGAGATGGTCATGTTGCGCCGGCGCCCAACAAGTATCATGTGACATGCAAAGGCAGAAGATAGCCGGTTGGTAGTGAGTGGCCGGTGGGAGGGGGAGTTGTGGCTGTTTGGGAGGAGCAGGAAGGAAGTGTTTTCCCAGGGTATCGATACCACACTGAACGTTTGACGGAAACTTCCCCTTACCCTCATGGTTAAGAAAATCGGCGGGAATAAAAACGGAAAAGGCACGGAAATAGCTAGGGGGGGGGTATCGTGGTCGATTTAACGCCAATTAATTATGTCTTGTAGATCAGTGAGGAAGGTAGTAGTACCCGGTCGAGCCGTAGCATTATTTTTACATGCTGTTCTGACAGAGTACCAAGCTCCATTTCAGCTCAATTGGCTGAATTGACTCATTGACTGATGTTTTCTTGGCTACCTCACTCGCCGTATTATTAGACCCGATGCTAATTAGACTGGTGTTTCTACTAAGTGAGGCGGGATGGTGGAGGTCATATGTCTGATTCGGGATCGTCAACTACGCTTCTCCCGCTCCTCACAAGACTGCAGAGAAAGACACAAGTTTCGCATTGCCTTTGAATTACATTCTTTGGTACTCAAAACTCTGCCGACCAGGCTATTTCCCTCCTGGAGCGACAAAGGGGAAACTTGTGTTTTCCTCCAACTAAAATCCCACTACTTTCTCCGGTATGGTTAGCGCCGAAGACGTCCGATAAATTATCGTACGAACATTTTTTCGCACAGTGGACACTCCATCCGATACATTTATCGTATCGTATCGTATATCGTACGTATCGCACAAGTGTGAACAGCGCTTTACAGGGTCATTATGAGAGCGAGTACATATGTAGATTCAGCGGGAGCGCACCATAAGTTGACGAGTAGCACACGCGAGAAATTTGGAAATGAGTGCCTCTCAAGCCCCTGAGAAGACCCCATCTCCGGCTCTCGCAGGCCCTCTGTTCATTGTCTGGTCTCAGTTGTTTTGTAGGAAGCAAACGTCTACTATCAAACCTATTTTCCCTTACAAATCAATTCCAATTACAAATCTCCACAGACTACGGCAGGTATCTATATCCACTATTCACATGGCCGACAAGCTACCAAAACAGGTAAGCAATTTCTCCTTTGGAAAGATAAAGTTCTACTTATTTCATATATATTCAAATGGTTGTTTGGCAACTGATGAAGCTGGGATGGGCTAAATTCTCCCGAGCTGTTCTCCAACCCTTTGCATCCTATCCCTCCTGCCAGGGTACAGGGACCGCGAAGGTCCCATGCTGGGGCCGGGGCGCAGTCCGAAAGACACACATCGGTGGCACTCTGGAGACCATAATCAAATATTTTTCATTGCCAGATGCCATTTCGCTGAAACTATTTCTACAGCCGAAAAGCTAAAGCTAATAACTGTAGTACGAAATGGCAGGAGACCTTGTTTGACTTCCTCTCCTGGTCTTTCAGCTTGGCCAGGGTTCTACTAGGGCTATTGCTAAGTATTGCGCCTTCAGCCAGGGGTACGGGGGACCACCAAAAGTCCCTTTTTAGGCCCAGGGCAAAGCCACGTGGCGCCAAGGCAAAAGTCGGAGGAACCGAATCGCAATTTTGCTTGCGATTCCCCCTTTTTCTACTTCCAACAAATCATAAAATTTTTAGTACCAATCGAGAGTCGCAAAACTGGGGATTTTAAGAAAAAGTCATGAACAGAAATCAAGATATTGGTTTACGGGGAAGGAAGGGAGGGCGGATTCGTGGAGTTCAACGGCTTCCTCAATGTGACTTACCTGACCAGCCAGGTCTCATATATTGAGCGGGTGCCCACAGACCCGCACTGGAAATGTAACAATATCTCCTGAATTACCATAAGATATTGGTTATGATACCGACAACAAAACGCAACAATGATTAGGGAAATATTTCTCATAAACTTACGGTTCCTTTTCACGTTCAATTTCTTCAACCATCCACTGAATATCGGGAACAGGGCCATTTTAATCATTATGCCCCCCCCCCCAAAAAAAACTGCAGAATATGATGCCGTACAAAGTACGCCCAATTGAAGATCACGTTTTACAGTACACAAGTCGCAGCAATTTCAGTTGGAATTTCTAATATCAAACCCGAGTCTTAAATATAAATGTCCAGGTAATAAGCTAATAGCTATCTTGATCTGAATCACCATGTACATCTTGGTAAGAATCCAGTCCAACTTGTAATTGGATTTGTTACCAACAGCGCCGTCGCAAAGCGGCACTACAACTTATTTGCGTAAAAATGTGAACGTTATGCAAGAACTACCTGCGTTTTACGTCTATCCTACACTTATTGCAATTAGTCGGAGAGGGAACGGAATTTTTCAAGAGTATGATTTTTTTCTAGGCTCAGTGAACTATTCAGATCTGCCTTTCAGAGAATTTCCAATTGGAACCGAATTTTACCCAATCCCGAACACAAATTGAATAAATTAAGTGCCAACAGCGCCGGTGCCGGAGCGCAGGTAGATGCTATTGATGTTGATGGCACTGCGATAGAGTATCTACGGCAGTTGTGCACAAAGAAGTCAGAAGATAGTCGGCTAAAAAAAACCCAAATAGGTTTTATGTGCATAATAAATGTGTTAATATAGGCATAAAAATATTGCGAGGCCCGGGTATTTATGGTTAGGGGGTATGAATGTATTATATCCCTCCACCCACTTTTCCATGAGGGTGTATATCTTCTCTCCACAGTATCCGCCGCCTCCTGTACGTAAGATTCTAACAGTGAATGGGATTACCCTGGCTTCTGAAGTCGTATTCGCTGTCAGCACAAAAACAACCGAATACATCACAACATAGCAGTTTTTGATTTCTGCCAAAGGCAAAGACAATCTATGCGTCATTGTGTGTCGTATGTGTATGTTTTAATGTATGTGTGTGTGTGTGTGGGTGTGTTGTGTGCGTGTGTGCGTGCGTGTGCGTGTGTGTGTGTGTGTGTTGAGACAGCTCTTGTCAGCACAATATCTAACGAACGCAACCAATGGTGGGTTGCTCATGTGGAGTAGGATGACCCCTATTGTTTTTAGTGCTAGTTCAAAGATCATTCAAGGTGACGACAGGGAAAGTTTCAAAACTTTGCCCACATATCGAATAAAGGCAAATATCTATTATATTTTTATTGAAATAGCAAGGAATCACTACGCGTTGGCTTTCTGTTTGTCAACATATTTATGGTCAACCATCCGATCCGAAAGGTCGCACCGAGGACTACACTTGTTAGCAGTATAAAACTGCAGAACTAAGCAGAATCTACAGATAAAAAATCCTGAGGGTCACAGCTTGCCAGCCGCTTGAGACCTTCCCAATGAATGTAATGTGTGTAATTTTCCATTTTTCGGGAGCCTAAAGTTTTCCTTACTCTATTTAAATGACCCTCACTAGTGCCATTCCCTGCCCTCCAATTCATTATAACTGAATATTGACCATATGCGTACACACATATTGCACCTCCCAGGCTTGCACACATCTAAACAATTCAACACAGTTTGTCCATAATCAACAACTTTGAACACCTGGCATAAATTAATGCAATTTAGCATATTTTCCACACTGAAAATCTATCATGTACCTGCCCTCCTGTCCCCATCACAATACTCTCACAGCCTGTAATCTTCCAAGCAGCTTTTTGAAAATGAATTACATACAGTTGCCTGATCTTTGTATCAGCTAAACACTACTGTGGCGCAGAGCGCACGAATTCAGGCATGTTTTTAGGCAATTGGTTCTGTATGGGAACTCGTGGAAATTCAGAAGGGAAAATTGTCCGCCCGATTTGCCTATTCTTGGTTCCAGCCGGAATTCGCTTCCCTATACTCGATACAACCCAGAAGTACCATGTGCAATGGCGGTAGGTTCATCAAACAGCCCCCCCCCTTCCGATGAAGGGGTGGGGGGGTTTGCTCTACCTGAAACATAGAGGGAAAAATAATAACAAGACATCCAATGAAATAATTTCCCCCCATATATTGGAGTTGAGGGCTGACAGATAAAGTTTCATTATTAGACAATAATCCATTACTAGTAATTGATAGAACAGGGACGAAAATATTTCTCATGCCTCTATTTTGAATTCAGTGTATGGATTGTACGTGTAGGAAGAAAAACAAATCTGAGAGCAAAGATGAAAGTATGATAGTGCACAATGGATCAAAATGGTACTGCGATCCACAAATCCAAGCGAGGGAAAGTTTGCAAAGAAAATGAAAAAATATTCAAAGTTCAGAAATATAAAAAAATTAATTGCCAAAATGTGCGTTGGTCCAACAGTAGGGTGAGGCTCACGGTCAGAGCATAAGTGATGCCCCCGGATCTTTGGCCACCTGTCAAGAAGGCTGGCATCGCCCTGCACTGCCATGCTCGCCATGGCAGGTCAAAACTCTCATAGTCTGGAATATGGGACTATGATGAGATTGGAAATTTGTACATGACATGCAGTCAAAGTGAGAAGTTGACACACTTGAATATTGATAAGAAACCCTTGGGGATACTCATATTCAGCACATACTCATGAAATCTGGGACAGGAACAGCTACTAAATGACGATAACAAAATATCACCTACTGACATCAAAAAGACAGTGAAATAAGACAAACCCTTGAGACACTAGTAGGACTACTTTCTGACACCAGAGTCTAACTTTTTGAACAGTTTTACAATATTCCCTTTGAATCAGAATATACTGGAAGTTCAGATGGTATTTGCGATATCTAACATATAATTTGCTGCACACGCAGTATAGAAAGTAAGTATCTCAGTTGACGGAATTTCAAGATGAACAAATTCATGAGACTGCTTCTTTGACAATCGGTATAAAACTAACAGACCGTATATGAAATAATTACCTTTCAATTGGAATAATATTTGGAATGGCTCTAATAGTATTTCGTATCAACACAAAAAGTTTGCAGCAAACACGGTCAGAAAGTGATGTGTCTGTGCAGACGTTTAGGACTGAGCCCGTATAAACAAATAAATTAGGCTATCAGGCAAGAGATGATGGGTTCTGGTGTGATCCACTCCTTCAGTTGGCTAACGGGCTTGTAATTTGTGGAAATGCGCAAAACAACTGTCACAAAATAGCCATCAACTGAGCTATCTGATGTAAGCTCTTCTGAGACAGTAAAATGTTAGTAGTAGTTCTCAGGCAAGTTTGCCAAAATGGATCTGCTTCTACAAGGTTCAGGAAGCGAAGTAAGGTTCAGCAAAACTTAGCCATACTGTGAAGGCAGACCTTGCCC
>JAODTK010000320.1:0-15725 GCA_026419785.1 Sclerodactyla briareus | reverse complement strand
CTGCCGGTGTGCGCACCCGTGAACTCTGCCCTCATCGTTAACGGGAGGATATCTAACCCTGGAGACTATTTCATCAAGCAGGCTGGTGGTGTACGTGCCAGGCCCTGTTTCAGCATGCATTTACCCTGCTAAAGCTACGATATGAGGATGCTGTTCTAGATGAGGGGGCTATCACTCTTTAGTATCTGCCACGGTCAATTTACCAACTATCGTCTGCAGGACTTCGTTTGACAAAATCCCAAAGCCCCCAAAATTGGGATTTCGCTCATTACAATTCATGTGATGTATATGTCAGTCATCAGGACACACCGCGTGATATAATGGAGCACAACCCTAATATTTCCGTGAAAATGCCCCATATTGGTCCATGAATAATTTACAGAAACTTTCAATAACCTTTTACAATACCCGAAAATGAGAATTTTATTGAAGAAGGAGGCATTGAAGCCTCAAATAAACCAAGCACTGTTTTCAGCTCTGCCGGCAGCGTATTGGGCGGTTTTTGTTGGTATCTCCGCCCGATTTCAGAAAAATATGAATCCTTCAAATGGGTCAAATAAAAAAGAATCCAGCTCGGTATTCAAAACTAGGGTGGAGTTGTCTAAACACTTCCAATCAGATCAATAGAGTAATTTTCATCCAGCAGGCATGGCCTGTTTCCTCCCCGTATTGAGTAAAAGAGAAAACTCCGATTGCACAATCAACATTAACTTTGCACCGCCCACTAGTCCCGTTCATATCAGTTCGACAGCGAGCGGTACGCAGTCGCACCTTCGTTTGTCTAGCCAAATCACCGATTGGTTAAAGGGTCATCCTGCACATATGAGTGAAAAAGGGCAAAGGCAAACGCCTGTTTAAACATGCTATTTTCAGTTGACAGCTGACTTCTACATTGTTGTTGCGAAAAGAATGAGAGGCTCACCCTAGGGTGGCCAGAAATGACATACTTTTACTCATCTGGTAGAGATTGTTTTCCACCCGTTCCGTAAACAATAAAGGAGAAGGTTGAGGTACAACGCTGCAGCCAGCACCTTGCTGCGAGAGCTTCATAATCCAACCCTTCCAGCCCTGGCCCAACCCTGATTTTAAACATTCAGATGAAGACGGGATCAGTGCTGCATGCATGGGGATATAAGATAAAGTATAAGGTGGAGACAGCGCGTTAAAAGAAGAACATACATGCGATTCACTTTTAGCCTCACACAGCTGTCCGTAACCGAGAAATAATAATGAACTATTGTGTAGCAGGATATAGGATGGTTGAAGGTCTATACTCAGTATGTTGTACATTTACTTTCGTTTTGGTGGGGCTGTCATCCTTTTCATTATATATCTTGTGCTATTAACAAAATTTCAAAAGGACAACTGCAGTATGGATTATAACGGGGGCTAAGGCTAAGATATTAGCCGGAGAAGAAGGGAGAGAAGAAACAAACTGAATAGTCAGTCAAACCCGAAGTGTCGTACGATTCTCGTTACGGAGTTACAGTCATTTGAAGTTGTGCATGGTATTGCAAAGATCGAAAAGAGTCCCACATGCAATAATAAATGATGTCCTCCGTGCACAACCCTGCAAACATTCTTTGTTTTCCATTGAAAAATTAACACAATTAATTTTCATTGCAAAAAAGCATTTAGTCTAAGGAGAGGGATTGCTGTAGTGGGTTGGTAGGTGTTGAAGGTCACTTTGGTGGAGAAAGAACTAAAGAGAACAGAACTTCTACTAAACTGTTTGAATTTATGCAACCAAAATGAAACAACCCAAATGCATAACATAATTCCCTGTGTTGTCCAAATGTGAGGTCATGCGTTATTGCCCATTGGGGATTCTTCCCAATTTCTGTGCATATTGAACCAAACTTTGAAGGCCGATAACTCCACATTGGAAACGCATATTTCGAATGGGGGTTTTGGACCTATAGATACAGATACAGCCGCCGCCGTGCTGGAAATTCAGGCATTAATGGCCATAACTCTCCAACACTTCTTCCGATTGATCTGAAACTGTATACATATATGTTCTGAGTAACTCTCAGACAAGTTCTAAGTGGACATTACTCCATGTCTGCTTTGCCCTCGATTTTGCAGGTTTCACACAAATACAGATGTTAGTTGATTTACACAAAACTGGGTGAGTGTGGACAACAACATGGTCCAAAAAACATGCAGTAATTCAAGGTCACTGGAGGTCAATTCAAGTGTTTTTTTTTGTGAGTAGCACAGCTAATGACAGGACAATTCAGAACAGAATTGAACATGGCCTCTCCCACGCACTACCCGCTTCTCGCCGGGTAAGCTCGTCAGGAAAAGCCATGCCAGAGTTGGGACCAATTGGGCTGCAAACATCCCCATGAGGTCCTCTTTTAGTGTAACTGTGAGATGAGATGTGGTCTGATGGGCCTACAGTCAGTCTGCTATCGCAAGCCAGGGTTTTCCTGCGGGAAGGGTCAGAGGTCATTTGAGAAATGTACTGTATCCGTTATCGAGGACCTACTGCTCAGTTTATGTCAATAATGCATAATTCTCGCCAGCTTCTTATGAATGGGCCTGGTATGCGATTGTTGTCATGATGTCACAAAACTTGATCTGAAATGGAAGTGGCGAGTCTTTCCTGCAGTGACCCCGGGTCCTATACAGGAGGCTGAGTGAGGACGAGCAATACCGCCAGTAATGCTTACACATCTCAGAATAGTCAGGGGCCCCTTTGCGCCCGATTATGTGTTCCATGGGAATCCTAGGTAATTGTTCTGGTTTAAACCGTATGTATTTTGCGTCACTGTACTCTGGCGATAAAACTGGAGATGTGAGAACAGGACGACAACCTCCACACAACTCCGCTAACTTCTGGCTCAATGACCATGCTCCCTCCTCAACCTCACCGAGCTCATCCACCTGCCCCGAGCCTATACAACCACACAAAAGCTCATAAACCACTCAAGCTTGTTCTGTCGTCCACACAGAGTTCATCAGCCACTCACAAGTTCATCAACAACTCCAAGCTCAACATCCACAGAGAGCTCAACATCATCTCAAAGCTCATCAACCAAACCAAGCTCACCAACCTCACAAAAGTTCATCAACAACTCCACTCCCATCAACACACAGAGCTCATCAACTACGCTAAGTTCTACCACAAAAAAGTCCACAAGGTATTATTTCATTCTATCGTTTCAATATTTGTTATTATATATAAGTGGAAAGGCGGTCATGTCTCTTAACTCTGAGTTCCGGCCTTGTATGTGACTGTAATCATATATAAATACATAACATATCTTCTTCTGAGTAAAAAAAACATGTGGTTCTCAAAATAAAATAATAGCAAAACAACTTTTGGCCAGAGGGCAAATAAATACTTTCATGCTTTGCGTCAACTTTTCATGTTTGTGGAAGGATCAGTGATTGACCATCCTTTTTTTTGTCTAGGGAAGGTTGTGACTACGAAAAAAAACTCAGGGAGAGTTTCACATCAACCCTCCCACTTGCTTGTAAATTGAGTGGCTGTCACAGCCCCAGTGGAAGCCTGGAGGGGCCATGCGTCCAGATTGACATCCATCTCGAATAGTTTGCCGATTATGAGCTTCGCTCTCCGGTAGTTCTCCTAAATTCTACTTAGGTTATCAGAGCGAAGAAAAAGGATGGAGTGTTGGCTGGAAGACCCAGTCAATAAAACGTGGGGGTGGATTTACCGGAAGGGAATATCTGGGGAATCTCTGATGCTTGTTTAACGAGAATGGGGAGTGAAAAACAGTGGTTCATTTCGTGGTCGAAGAGTGATGGACCTATCGTTTTGGTCACTTGCACGCAGGATTGAATGTACCTATTGTGGTAAGTGTTTTTTCGATTTTGTGGCGTGAGTTTGTTATTTGCTCCTAAATGCTAGATATATTGTAGCTACCTCATGTGTGAGCACTGGAAGTTTCAACCTTTGGCGGGACTGTATATATTTTCTTAATAGGTAAGGAATTTACTTCAGGCATTTTCAAATTTTCACCTATGAACATATTGTCACACTATGCCTAGGAAAATGAAGCCTATACTTTGTATGTTTGTTCCCCATGAAAGGAACATGACGCCCTGGTTTTGTGGTCCAGTCAGAGGTCATTTGAGAAATGTACGTTATCAGTTTATCTTTACTGTTATCAGTCATCTTGATACCAATTGGCAACAAAAACACCACCTACAAGTTCACATTGTGGCATTGCTCTGTGTTTCTTACTGCTCTTTTTCTTACTGATTTTCTGCATTATTTTGTGATTCATCGTAGATTTCTTGTTGATCTGTGGTTTTTTTGCATCTTCTGTTCCGTGATATTTCTCAAGTGCTTAGATTTTCCTACGGATCTTTTTCATTTTGTGCGTGTTTGTCTGATACTATTTGTAATCGTGTGGAAGTTTGCACTATCGTTCTCTTCTACGTGTACCATCCTGCCCTAAGCTTATTTCCATTGTGTTGAGTTCCCCCTTCATAACCCATTTGCTGTAGAGGTTTCAATTCCAATTTGGTGTCCTTTGTTTTGTGTGGTGACTGTGTTAATTCTGTTTTGTTCGTCGCGTGGACTGCGTTTTAACTCGGTAAGCCTTCTTTTTTGTATCCCGCCAGCCGTATTGTGTTTGGCGATGGGAGTGTTTTGTGAGTGCTTTTTTCCGTTTACTCTTTTTTTTCTTTGCATTAGTATTTTTCACGGTAGGCCCCAACTTATTCTCATTCTCTGTACTTTTTTGTCCTCTATTTTTGCTGATATGGTAGGGAAGGAGAGGCTGATAGCCCGTCCAGGTTGCGATATGTGGCTTGAGTTTTTGAAGTCAGTCTGAGTTGTAAGGGGGGTGAACTTGAGGACACAAGGCGTGGGTAAGATTATAGATTTAAGAAGTGTCATAGATAGCTGAGCTTGAAGTAGGCTTGGGGCACGTGGGAGTCAGTGGGAAGAGGTTATGAGGGGGGCGCTGCTGCACGATACAACGGAATTAGTGGTTGGTCCTGGCCTTGCACTAGGAATATTTTAGTGTGCTGGCAGTTGAGGAGGCAGTGCAGGGGGGGTCAGTTGGATGGCGTGTGGGCGGGTGTGAGTACAGAGGAGGGGCGACAGTCCGAGCCGGTGGGTTTCAGTCGAGGGGATGGAAGTGAAGGTGGACTGTGGGGGAGGAAAGGTAAGGGAAGTGTTTGCTGGTGGGGGATTCGCTTGTCCCGGTATGTTGACAGGAATTTAGTACGCATAGATAAGCTGAAGCGTACGCGATGTTTGTGTTCGCGGGAGCAGGGTAGAGGATGTCAGTTAGAGGGTTAATAGGATCGGGGGAGATGGGAGGTGGTGGTTGTCGAGATAGGCACTAATAATCTCCGGGGTGACAGTCATTACGGTCCTAAGATTCCCGATTTCCGTGAACTGCTGTGCAGGCTGAAGTCCCACTAGTTCCGCAAGTCCGCGATTTGCAGCAATTCTCCCTAGGTTTGACGGTCGTTTCAGGTTAGGACGATATGCGGGTCTGAACAGGTGGTTTAATTAGAGTGGCTCTGAGGAGGGCGTTCAGTTTTGGATGTTTCCGTGTTTCTGGGGAATGAGGGATCTTTTCGCAAGGAATGGTCTTCACCTTATTGGTGCGGGGGCTTCAGTTTTGTGGCAAGTTGGTTAATGTCTGCGTGGAAGGGGTGTTAGACTAAAACTTGAGGGCTAGGTTTCTGGTGTCCGTAGGCGTTCATGGCATGTTCTCACCAATTGTTAGTAGCTTCTATTATAATGGAATTTTTGTGAGCAGGATTTTCTTCCATGATGCTCATTCTATTTTATAGCATTGAGTACTGGATAACTGGGTGTTCTCTGTAATCGTTTGGTGGAAGGCCTACCAAGGAGGCTACCTATGCTTTGAAGATCCTATAGTGGAAATACAGAGGTTGT
This sequence comes from Sclerodactyla briareus, assembly GCA_026419785.1. Lineage (NCBI taxonomy): Eukaryota > Metazoa > Echinodermata > Holothuroidea > Dendrochirotida > Sclerodactylidae > Sclerodactyla > Sclerodactyla briareus. Next base: position 9,832 of record JAODTK010000320.1, on the reverse strand, counting down.
TATAACAAATAGCTTTTTTAGATGGAATGCCGCTCCACATGGCCGAGGAGTCCTCACTTACACCCAATTTTTTTTCTGCCCATAGTCGAAAGTCAGAGAGTTGAATACTTGTGGGAATAGAAAATGAAAATAGATCCCAACAACATGCACAACGTATGGTGTGTTGACATGTGGGCACTTTGTTTCCATTCTCATGATGTAAACTTTATGCTTTGACAAGCTGATTGTGATTGTCTTTTCTATTGTTTCCAAGGTGGCCGCAATGTTAATTCTCGAGACAGTTTGAAGGAAACCTCCCACTTGATGTCCTCTTTTGACTGACTGTCGCAGCCCCAGCTGGAAGCCTGGAGGGGCCGTTTGTCCAGATTGACCTTACCTTATAATGTTTGCAGATTATGAGCTTCGCCCTCCCGGGTATTTTCTCCCAGAATTCTATTTGGGTAGGAGAAGCAGATAAGATATGAAGTTGTCTGTTTGAGAGACGTATCACGGGAAACCATGGACTCCATGGAAATGGAATACCTAGGACTGATGCATTGTTTGCGATAATGTGCCTGTGGACAGTGGGTTCACCATTTTCTGGTCCTGGAGAATGAATGGCAGTCGCTTCGTATTCACCTGGAAGGCATAATTGAAAATCCAGTATTGTGGTAAGCAATTTTTTCATTTCTGTCTGGAGGCTGAAGGAATCCATGCAGTTATGCATGTATGTGTGGGTGCGTTGACTTGTCTGCTCTCACAAGGCCATCCACATGCAACATACCACCCTTTTCTTTCTGAGGACCTGAGCATGTGTTCTCACCAGAGATCGCCTTGAACTGTCATGAGATCCGCAGCTTTCTACACTTTAAAGGGTGTTTGGTCAGTCACCACGAATGCTCTTTACTATCGCTTTCATCTGTTGGTTAGATAGACACTACGTTGAAGTTGTCAACTGATAACGCTCTGTTTCTTCAAAAGTTCACAACACACACTTCTGAAGATTTTGGCATAGGGTATTTCCTGGTAGAAATGGACGTTTTCTCAATAATAGTGGAGAACAGGTCGTATATGTTTGTGTCCGTTTTGGGGCATGTTGAAGTTTTGATTTGTCTTTCGGAAGAGAACCTGAACTGGTGAATAGAATTTAAGAAGTTTGTTTAATTTTACTGTTGAACTGCTCATTGTGAGTTATATGTGTGTGTCTTTGGTGTGTAAATTATCCCATTTTTTCTTGTGTCTGTCCATACTTGTAAAAAACAGATAAGGAATCACTATTAAGCTTTTTGGCTTTCTGGTTTAGATATGGTATCACAAATCTGTGATTCCTCCCACCCAGTCCTGTATTATATTTGTATGGCGAACCTGATATGTTTGTATCAGACGGGATCTTATCCACAACATGTGCTCAAACCATACAATAGTTGACACTGTACATCCTTGTACCATTTCAGTCTCAAATCAACTTGAAATGTTCGCATTGGACCGTAAAGCTAGCACTTACGAAAAGTTTACTCTACTGAATGATACGAGTCAGGAAATATTATTCAAGAAGTTGGTCGATAAAACTTTCTGTTTTATAGTTTGCAAGGACTGGGGATATCTATTGATATATCCCATGCCTATATCGCACTTTCCAATGTCGTTGACATCCTCAAAGTGCGTTACAGATTTTACCTACCTCCAGGAACTGGTGAGCACTCTGGACAATCCCAGAGAGTAGAAGTTGCTGCCCATTGTAGGTACGAGGTTTGTACTCAATTCCTCACGAGGTTTCCCATTATTGCCTGTGGGGTGAGGCAATGAAACAAAGTACCCCTCCCCCCATGGGTACCTCGGGAAGGTTGATCGTCATTGATATTCACAACTCGCAACCTTTTCATCACCATTCCTAAGCCTACCAACCGAGCCCTAAACCGATCGCCATTATCATTATTTATCATATAATCTTTACAGTGTGGGGGCCTATAATTCTTTTCAGCTTTCCATCATGAAACAAAACGCTCAACTACTGTGAGGTCATCCCGACACAAGCTTATCAACTCCAAGCTGACGACCATTTCCATCCACCTCTCCACCTCACTGAGCTCATCCACTTCTTCGAGCCTGTCACCAATGCCGAGCTCACCACCACAACCAGCTCATCGACACACTCAAAGTTCATCTACCATACAGAGTCCATCAGCCACTCCAAGCGCATCACCACACAGAGCATTCAGCCCACTCCAAGCCCATCTATCACACAGATCATCAACACTCCAATCTCATCTACCCACAGAGTTATCTCTGCCACTCCAGCTCATCAACCACACAGAGCCACAGCCACTCAAAGCCCATCAACCACACTGAGCCCATCAGCCACTCCTAGCTATACCACACAGAGCCCATCAACTCACTCCAAGCTTCATCTACCACACAAGCTCTCAAGCCAACTTCCACTCCAAGCCCATCAACTACTCCAAGCCCATCAACTACTCCAAGCCCATCAACTTCTCGAAGCCCATCAGCCACTCCAAGCTCATCTACCACACGACCATCATCCACTCCCGAGCTCATCAACCACACAGAGTCACAACCACTACAAGCACATCAACTTCTTGGAGCCCATCAGCCACTCCAAGCCCATCTACCACACAAAACAAAGCCATCGACTATTCAGCTCTACCACACAATCCCCAAGTATTATTCCATTTTTTGTTAAATATTCGTCCTTTCTATGAGTGAAATGCGAGGTCAGGTCTACTTAACGTTTGAGTTCCTCCTACTATAATGCCTGTAATCTTATATAAATACATAATTAAAAAACAATCTTCTTCCCTTAGTAAAGGCATGTGGTTCTCAAAATAAAATAATAGCAAACAAACTTTTGGGCAGAGGTCAAAATACATACTTTCACATGCTTGGCTGTCAACTTCATTTTTTGTGGAAGGATCATGATGCTCCTCTTTTCTTTTTGTCTTGAAGGTTGTGACTACGAAAAAACCTCAGGGGAGAGTTTCACACACCCCTCCCACTTGCTTTGATATTTGAGCGCTGTCAACAGCCCCTGCTGGAAGCCTGGAGGGGCCGTTTGTCGAGATTGACCTCATCTCGAATAGTCTGCCGATTATGAGCTTCGCTTTTCCGGTGAGTTCTCCTAATCTACTTAGGTTATGAGGGCGAGGGGAGATGAAGTTGTTTGTCTGGAAGACCCAGTCGATAAACAGTGGACTTTTACGAAATGAATATCTGGACTGATGCCTTGTTAATACCGAGAATTTGGATGTGAAATGGTTCATTTCTTGGTCCAAGGAGTGATTGGCTATCGTTTTTTGGTCACTTGCAAGCAGAATTGAATGTCACCATTGTGGTAATGTTTTTGTTCCATTTGTTCCAGTGAGTTTTTGTTATTTGCTTCTAAATTTCTAGATATATTGTAGCTCCCTCATGGTGAGCAACTGGATTCAACTCTAATGCGCGCGGACTGTATAATATTTCTCCTTATGGTAAGGATTTATCTTCAGGCATTTTTCAACCTATGAACAGGATTGTCAAACTATGCTAGGACATGAATCCTATGCTTGTATTTTGTTCCCCATGAAGGCACATGACGCCGGTTGTTGGGGTAGTCCAGGTCCAGAGTTCCATTTGAGAAATGTACCGTTATCAGTTTTGATACAACTTTCTCAGTCCTATGTCATTGTATTCTCCAGCTTCTTATTGATTGCCTTGTCTGGATTGTTGTCCACTGACTCAAAACTTGAGCTGAATTGATTCGGCTAGTCCTGAGTCACCATTCTCATGAGTAACAATATTTTCACACCACTGTGATAAAAGATTTCACATAATTGCATTAATTGAACATTAAGGGCAAGTGTTAGGAATCATATTACAGTACTTACTGTTATTTCCTTTCCAATGAAACTGAGGGGCTTCTAATGGTCATAGTAATGAACAGTTTTGTCTTAGTATTCCACACAATGGGTCACGTTCATGGCATGTCTCCCTGAATCGTTGGTAGCTTCTATTTTAATGGACATTTTTGTGAGCGGATTCCTCCTCCATGATGCTCTTCTGTTTTATGCAAATGAGTACTGGGATAACTGGGTGATTCTTATGTATTGTTTGGTGGAATGCCGACCAAGGAGGCTACCTTGCTCTGAGTCCTAAGTGGAATAACAAGGTTGTCACAAAACAATGGCTTTTTAGATGGAATGGAATGATGCCCTCGCCAATGGCAGGAGTCCACTTACAACCAAAGTTTTATGCCCATAGTCCTAAAGTCAGAGAGTTGATACTTGTGGAAATAGAACATGAAAATAGATCCAACAACATTCACAAATGTATTGGTGTGTTGAACGTGGACATGTGGAGAATTATGTTTACATTCTTATGATGTAAACTTTTATCCTTTGAAGCAGCTAGTTGTGATTGTCCGTTTCCTTTGTTCAAGGTTGCCGCAATTAAAATATCTCAGAGTCGTGTTGAAGGGAACCTCCCACTCAATATCGCATTTGAACTGACTGTCCACGCCCCCAGCTGGAAAGCCTGGATGGGGCCTTTTGTCCATATTGACCTTACCCTTGATGATTTGCAGATTCTGAGCTTCGCCCTAACCGGGTAGTTTTCTCTCCAGATTCTACTTGGGTTATGAGTAACAGATAAGAATGAATTTTGTCTGGTTGAGAGACTTGGTCAGTGGAACCATGGACTTCATGGAAATGGAATACCTAGGCCTGATGCTTGTTTGCGATAATTTCCCTGTGACATTGGTTCATTTTCTGGTCCTGGAGAATGAATGGCAGTCGCTTCGTATTCACTTGGAAGCAGAATTGAAAATCCGTGATTGTGGTAAAGAGCAAATTTTTTCATTTCTCTTCTGGAGCGTAAGGATTCCATGCAGTTATGCAATGTATGTGTGTGTGCGGTGACTTGTCTGCTCTCACAAGGACCATCACATGTTCCAACATACAACATTGTCTTCTGAGGACCTGAGCATGTGTTTCTCCAAGAGAATGCCTTGAATATCATGAGATCCGCAGCTTTCTATCACTTTGGAGGTGTTTGGGCAGTCCCCACAAACATGCCTTTACTATCACTTTCATCGTTTTGTTTCGAATGAGAAACTACGTGTGAAGTTGTCAACTTAGTACGCTCTGTTCTTCAAAAGTTCACGACTCTCCGAAGATTTGGATAGGGTAATTTTCTGTGGAATGGACGTTTCTCCATCAATATCTATGGCGCAGTACGTATATGTTTTTGTGTCCCCTGTTGGGTGCATGTGAGTTTGAATTTGTCTTTCGGAAGAGAACCTTAACTGGTGATATAAATTTAAGAAGTTGCTTACTTTTTTACTGTTGAACTGCTCATTGTGAGTTATATGTTGTGCTGTCTTTGGTGTGTAATTATATCCCATTTTTTCTCCTTGGTGTCTGGTCTACATTGTAAGAAAACAGATAAGGAATCACTATTAAAGCCTTTTGGCTTGCCTGCTTTAGATCTGGTTATCACAAATATGTGATTCCTCCAACCCAGTCCTGTATTATTATTTTGAATGGCAGGAACCTGATATTTTTGTATCAGACTGGGATATTATCCCAAATGTGCTCCAAACACATGCAAACAGTGACACTGACAACCGTGTACCATTTCAGTCTCAATCAACTTGAAATGTTCGCATTGGAGTAATCTACGCACATGCGAAAAGGTTACTACTGAATGAGTACAGGCAGAAAGGATTATTCAAGAAGTGGTCCATAAAAATTTCTATTTATTTTTGCAAGGACGGGGATATCAATTGATAATATCCGCATGCTATATCGCACTATCCAATGTGCGTTGACAATTAAAGTGCTTTACTAACACAAGATTTTAAACCCCACGATCCACAGGAACTGGTACCTCTCTGACAATCCCAGAGAGTAGAAGTTGTTGCTATTGTGTAGGTACAGGTTGTACTCAAATTCCTTCCACAGGTTCCCAATTAATGGTCTAGGTGGGGTGAGGCAATGAACAAAGTACCTCCCCTCATGGTAACATCAGGAAGGTTGACCGGTCATTGAGATTAAAACTCGCACTTTTCGATCACCAGTCCTAGCTCTAACCAACCGAGCTAAACCATCTCCATTATCATTATTTATCGATATGTCATTTAGCAGTGGAGAGGCAATATAAATTCTTTTCATTCAGCTTTCCATCATGAAACACCAAGCCTCAACTACCGGTGAGGTCATCCCCCTACACAAAGCTTAATCACCCAAGCTTGACGACCTTTCCTTCCACCTCCAACCCATCACTGAGGCTCATTCCACTGCTTCGAGAGACCTGTCAACCATGCAGAGCTCACCACCACAACAAGGCTCATCGACCTCAAAGTTCATCTAATCTCCACTCCAAGCCCATCTACCACCAAGCCCATCAACCACTTCCAACTCATCTACCACCCAGAGTCTATCAGCCACGCCAAACGCTCATCAACCACACAGAGCCCATCAGCACTCCAAGCCCATCAACTTCTCCGAGCCCATCAGCCACTCCAATCCCATCTAAACCCCCGAGTCCGTATCTACACTGAGCCCATCAACCACACAGGCTCATCAGCCACTCCAACCCCATCAACCACACATAGCCCATCAGCCACTCCAATCCCATCAACTTTCTCGAAGCCCATCACCACTCCAAGCTCAATCTCCCCACAGATTCCATCAGCCCTCCGAGCTCGTCCACCACACAGATTCATCAGCCACCCCAATCTCATCACCCACACAGAGCCCATCACAGCTACATCCACACCGAGCCCATCAACCACCAGAGCCCCATCCCCCAGGCCACTCCAAGGCCATCAACCAACCAGAGAACCCATCACCACTCCCAGACATCAACTTCTTCGGAGCCCCATCAGCCACTCCAGCCTCAATACCACAACAAAGCCCATCGCTATGCTAAGCCTACCCACAAGTCCACAAGGTAGTATTTTTTTGTTGTTATACATTCGCATTTATATGAGTGAAAGGCGAGGTCCAAGGGTTTTCTACTTAACTTTGAGTTCCTTCTACATAATGACTTAATCCTATATAAAAACATAGCTAATCTTCTTGTTCCGTTGAGGTAAAAAAGCATTTGGTTCCCCCCCTCAAAATACAATACTAGCAAACAATAACTCTGGCATCGAGTTGCAAAATAAAGCTTCATTCTTTGCTGTCAACCTTTCATTTTTTGTAGAAAGATCAGTGATTGTCGCATCTTTTCTATTGTCTTAAAGGCTGTGACTACGAACAAAACCTCAGGAGAACCTTCACAACATCAACCATCCCACTTGCTGTAATATTTGAGCTGGCTGTCGCAGAGCCCCAGCTGGAAGCCTGGAGGGGCCGTTTGTCGAGATTGACCTAGCTCGAATAGTTTTGCCGGATTATGACTTCGCGCCCATCCCGGGTAAGTTCTCCTAATTCCACTTAGGGTATTAGAGCGAAGGGGCGTATGAAGTTGTTTGGCTGGAAGACCCATCGAAAACAGGGGACTTACACCGGAAATGAATATCTGGGACTGATGCCTTGTTTAAAAAATTAACGAGAATGTGATGGAAAGTGGTTCATGTTCGTGGTCCAGAAGAGTGATTGGCTATCGTTTTTTGGTCACTTGCAAGCATAATTGAAATGGTGCACCTATTGTGGTAATTGTTGTTTTCGATTTGCGTCGGTGAGTTTTTGTTATTTGCCTTCATCTAAATTTCTAGATATATCTAGTGTACTCTAGCGCCCATCTGTGAGCACTGGGAAGTGTCAAAACTCTTTTCGGCGAGGACTGTAATATATTTTTACTAGTAAGGAATTTCACTACTTCAGGCATTTTCAAAACCTATGAACATGAGTGTCAACTAGGCCTAGAAGAAGCTTATACATTTGTATGTTTGTTCCCATGAAGGGAACATTACCTGTTTGTTGTTAGTCCAGGTCAGTGTCATTTGAGGAAATGTAACTGTTTATCAGTTATCGAGTAACATAACGTGCTCAGCTATGTCAATATGCATATCTCCAGCTTTTATTGAAATGGCCTTTGTCTGTATGTTGTCACTGCTTCAAAACCTGATCCTGAATGGAGTCTGCGAGTCTGATCACCATTCTCATGATACAGTAAATTTTCACCACACCCACTGTGGAAAAAGATTTCCAACTATACCTTCATTTACTTTTAACATTGATAGGGCAATGTAGGAATCAATATTACCTACTTACGTTATTTTTGCCTTTCCAATGAAACTGAGGGCTTCAAATTGGTCCTAGTAATGAACCAGTTCGTCCTAATTTTTTCCACTACAATGGGTAGGACGGTTCATGGCCGGTCTCACTGACTCGTGGTAGCTTCTAATCTAATGGACATTTTTGTGTGCAGAGATTTCCTCCTAATGCTCATTCTTTTTATAGCATTTGAGTACTGGATAACTTGGGGATTCTTCTGTATTTTTATGGAATGCCTACCAGGAGCTACCTATGCTTTGACGATCCTATAGTGGAAATTCAGAGTTTACAGCAGAGTGGCTTTTTCAATGGAAATTGCCCTCTCCATGGCCAAGGAGTTTCCCTTACACCAAATTTTTCTGGCCCCTAGTCGAAAGTCAGAGAGTTGAATACTTGTGGGAAACAGAAAATGAAATAATCCCAACCAACAGTCAAACAAACGTATTGTGTGTTTGTACCATGTGGGGCAATTATGTTTACATTCTTAGATTAAACTTTTTAATAAATCACTTTTGAAGCCGCTAGTTGGATTTGTCTTTCTTTGTTTTCAAGGTTGCCGCATGTAAAATATCTCGAGAACAGTTTGGAAGGAAACCTCCCACTCAATATCGCATTTGAACTGACTGGCACGCCCCCTCTGGAGCCGGAGGGCCGTTTGTTCAGATTGACCTAACCTTGAATGATTTTGCCGTTATTAGCTTCGCCTCCCGGTAGTTCTCTCCCAGATTCTATTTGGGTTATGAGAACAGATAAAGAATTTGTCCTGGTTGAGAGCTTGGTCAGTGGAACTATGGACTTCAATTGAAATGAAATACCTAGGGACTGATGCATGTTTGGCATGATGTCCTGTGGGCAGGTTCATTTTCTAGTCCTGGAGATGAATGGCCAGTCCCTCTTCGTGTTCACTTGGCAGCAGAATTGAAAATCCAGTATTGTGGTACGGCAATTTTCTTCTGTTTGGAGGCTGACGGAATCATCAGTTATGCATTTAAATGTGTGTTGTGCGTTGACTTGGTCTGGCTCCACAAGAACCATCACTGAAACAACATCCCCTTTTTTCGGAGGACCTGAGCAACTGCGTTCTCACACGAGAATGCCTTGAATGTCATGAGATCTGCGCTTTTACATTTTCGAGGGTGTTTGGGCGCCACCACAAATGCTCTTTTCGTATCTCTTTCATCTGTTTTTTGTTCAATAAGACACTACACATGTGAGTTGTTCGCCTTGATAACGCCTCTGTTCTTCAAATTTCACACCTTTCTAGGATCCTGAGATAGGGTAATTTTCTGTAGAATTGACTTCTCCTCATATATGGTCGAGACATACGTATATGTGTGTGTTTTCCTGTTGGGGTTCATGTGTGTTTGATTTGTCTTTCGGGTGAAAACCTGAACAGTTGAATAGAATTGAAAAAGACGTTCAATATGTACTGTTGAACTGCTCCTGTGCGTAATATTTTTGTGCTGTCTTGTGATGTTTAATTATCCCTTTGTGCTGGTGTCTGGTTCATACATTATCAGACAACAGATACGGAATCACTAGACTTTTGGCTTCTGGGTTAGATATGGTATCCCAAATATTGTGTTCCCCCCACCCACGTCCTGTATATTAGTTGTATGGCATGAAACCTGCATGTT
>JAODTK010000319.1:0-21468 GCA_026419785.1 Sclerodactyla briareus | reverse complement strand
TTGCCCCCCGATTAGGAAGGAGTGGCCAATTGTGTGACTGAGAAACTAGAGTGATTGTTGCAAGAATCGTCGTTGTTTGTACATTTCCTGGACGTTATTAGGCACCTCAACTCCGCGTGGAACCGAAGGGAGTCTTTAAAGTGAATACCTCAACCGTTCGCTGGCACAAATTCTGGCTGGCATCGGTTTGCTGATTGGCGATATTATATCACATGATACGCGAGGGAAGAAAACTATTTTACTTTGGAAATTGAAACTTGATACTTGCTTGTAAGTTGTGCATTGATAACTGTTCCTTCTCGAAAATGATCTTTACAGCACTTGTCATCTGTTTTAGAGTCAGGTGTTCCTCCGACTCTACACACTGATGTACTTTCCAAACTATAACATACTCTATTGTATCACTTTTATGCAATTTCTCACTTTCCATTCCTCAAGCTCGTCTCAATATCTTCTCGTTTCTTGTTCTAGGCAAAACCAAAATAAGTGCACAGAACCCAGACCACAGATGCGGTGACTCCACTATATCAAAGATAACCCCGGATAATACACCTGATTATTGATGGACATTTATCCTGAAACATGTATTGTCCCTTGAGCAAACACCCTTAACGCCCTCCTTGACTTTATCGTGAGCTATCGGAGGCCCTATTTCCTGTTGGGTCTGTGAAAGTGTAGGTGACCTCCGTTGTGTCCCGATTTGCCCGACTTGGCCATAATTGTTGTGAAACCGAGCCCATAATGCTGTCCACCCCAAAGTCAGCCGTTGCTGTGCATTCCTTGTGCAGTTTTACTTGTAACCCTCCGGTATCGACGGAGTTTTGTTGTGTGCTAAGCTGACCGCAGCGAACTACGGGAGGCACATCATCGACGGGAATAGTCAGGCATATATTTTGCTGACTTGCATTACGTATCAATTAATGCATCATATGCATTCCGGAAAGAACACGAAACTTTAGTAGGTTGAAAATACAATATCAAACTTGTCAGCGGTGTGCATCAATGAGGATTTCTTGACAAGAACCTTGCCACACTACTGTCATTCGAGAATGCCTTACAAATGACTAAAGTCAACAGCAAACGTGAAGCGCGCTATATATAAAGCTTGAGTACCTGTTTTAATTCCGACCATCACTGTGGCTCATGGAATATCAAGAATTGAATATGTTATTCACTTGAATTCGAACTGTCCTTGGCTATCTAAATATCCACTTGCCCCTTGAACTGTTATAGTGAAGCTGCCAGATGCCGTATTCCTGTTGGATCTGTGAAAGGGTATGTGACCTCTGATGATCCGAGTGTAGAAATCACCAGGACTGTGTGGACTGAGAAACTAGATTGCGTCCAGAGTGGTCTGTTGCTGTACACTCTTGGAAGTTGACTTGTGACCCGCCGGTACTGAAGGGAGTGGTTCCGCGTTGGAATATTTGACTAACGCACAACGGGAGGTGACATCATCAACGAAAACGTAGGCAAGGCTAGGTTTGCACGATCGGTCAGTCTATAGTACAATACGTGCGTTCAAAGAGTACAAGAAATTTATATATGAAAACCAATTATACCTTCCTCACATTTCGACCCCCTCTTAAATATGAGGAAAATATCACCCTAAAATGCAGGAACTGATGTAGATACATGAGTGAATCCACACCACAAAACACACCGTACCAAGGCGGAAATTCAATTTTGGGGGACCAATGGTGTACGCACAGTCGCGCCTTCTATACCACTGTGGCTGTTGGAGTGAAAGAATTAGACGTTCCCATTCCCGGAGGGATATATGAACTAAATAATTATGGGCGGACCAGGGGCGGTGCGAGTGTCCACAGTGGGATTTCTCTTGCACTAAACCACGGGAAACAGCCATGCCTGCTGGAAAATCACTACATTGATCTGATCTGGAATTATTCTGACAACCTCACACCTAATTGGGACATATTGAATGGATATTCATTTTTAATTTCTAATTTTCTAATCCGAGAATCCGATTTTCTGAACTCGAGCGGTGATACCAAAAAAGCCGCACTACGCCTGCGCCCAGAGCTAAAATAACAGGTTAATTTCAGGCTTCGCTTCAACATTTTTGAAGGAGATTGGAATTTTCATTATTGTAAGAGGGTATGGAAATAGTTGAAAGTTTTCTAAAACAATAATTCATGACAAATGTTGGCGATTTTTCCGGAATGTATTCAGAGTTGTTCCATCAAAATTACCGCCCCGAGTACTACTACTTTCACCGGAATTGTAAAGAGCCGAATCTAATTGTTGGGATTTGTAAATATTTTCCTGTTACGGGGCTCAATAACTGTGAAAGGCTCTCAATGAAATGAAACTCGTGCCTGCCTGAGTCATGGTGTATGGTTCAGACCATGTCCAGATTAAAATCAACAGTAAAAGTAGTAATTATTGTGTCAATGATTTTACAGTTCATGGTTCATAAGCTCGATGGGTGCCCGAGAACATGCAAATCAAGGAGTGCCCACACAACAGTAGGTATTAAAGACAGATACTTCATTCAACGAACTACTATCAAGACTGAAGCTGTGTTGGTAAAAAACTACAGAAACTGACACTAATCTGGATGACTTGGATGACTTGGATGTAAGTGAGAAACACGAGGGAAATCAAAGTACCGTGAGCCTGAAATATTATAGTCACGCTATGCGAAATACTAATTTGTTTATGAGAGTCCCAGGCTCACTCGAGGGATTTCTTCACCAAATGAATGAATGGAACATAATAATCAACTACTCACGATGTGCATTCCAACACGCAAGTTCTCCCAAGGGCGGCGATCATGGGGAGGGGGGGGACGGCGCCCTCCCCCCCCCAATATTTGGTTGAGGGGAGGATTCAAAATTCAGGAGCCAAAGGCCGCTAAGTCTAAATATTGCCTGAATTTCGATGGAATGCCCAAGAGTGTTAACTTCGTTGTTTTTGAAGGAGGGAGGTTGAGCGACGGGTGGGTACTAGACCACCTGGCGGGATTGTGAATCGTTGGCATTGATGGTCTATTCGCAAAGTCCAGCAATCAATTTATGGGTGCGACCACTTGAGAAAGTGGGTGCGGTGCACGGTGCTAGTATAAGGGGCACCACGGTGCGGGTGGAAAAACCCTTATAGCCATCGAAATTCGGCAAGGAAACGCCACCAATTCGTGCAAAGACATGATTCAGAATTCATGGGGAGATTGAGTTTATATCCAAAGAGCCTGGATTTTCATGAATGAAATATTTCAAAAATGTAAAATTTTCGCGAGAGCGCTTCGCGCGCATTTGCGGTTCTACTCCGGTGTTATACTCATTTTCTATACTATCTGGATCCCAAGGGAAGTGCACCGACCCTCCAATGCGCCTGTGGGGAACGCATGAAGAAAGAAGATGAAAAACGGGGGGCGGAATCTTTGAGTTTAAAAAAATCTCAGCCTATCTAAGTGATAGGTCAGGAGAGGGGTTCAATCCAATTCTTGGTCAAATTGGATCCTGCAAAAAACCTGGCGCTTCCGCGCGAACGTAGTGTTTGTTATTGCCAATCCCATGCTCCCTTATGACCATAACCACCATTGCATCGGAATTTATAACGTCACAGGCACCCAAATCTTGAAATGGGATCCCTAAGGGGCGATAAGTTTTCCGAGAAACCTTCCCAAGGAAAAAAAAAGGTTGTAATAAATTTTGGAAGGCTGCTCACTGTTCCATAAGACACGGGAAGTGACGTTTCCTGCGATCTAAGGGCTGTCAAACGGAAAATTTTCTTCTACGCTCCGCGCCAGCCTGCGGTAGGCGCTCCGTAGATATATTAATATCGTCCTCCCCCCCCCCCCCGCCCGAACCCAATCGCCAACACAAATCGTCGTCCTTGATCGGCCCCAATCAACATTTCACTAAAACGAGACCTGACTGAAATAAGCGAGTAATGATCTTTGATGCTTGTGCTACAACTTTAATTGGACTATTCAATATACTGCTTGGAGCGTAACTATCGCAGACATCCTTATGTAGGAATGCTTGTGTCTTTTTCGAGATAGGCTTGCCTAATTTATTTTATTGCTTTCCGCTATTGTGGGATACGCTGAAATCCAAAAATCGTGGGTTCCATTTTTTCGACAGGTGTTTTGGCGGCTATTTTGGAATTTCAAAAATGGCCGCCATTTTTTTCATTGAAAGGGATCAAACTCTCCCGTTACATAGTACCTACAGACTGGTATAGTGACTAACATGAGGTGTTGGTTACGGTGAGATCCAACGGTAAGATCACCATCAACCAGACTACATGGCGGCCACTTGAATTTGAAAATGACGGCGTGTCGTCGGGAAAGTTAGCAAAGCATCTGATCTCAAAAGCTATGGGGACGGTTCTTAAGTCAATTGCTTACCCGAAAATGGAGTTTGATCTAGACATGTAGACTAATCGGAAGATCTCCGGGATCAGAGAATTAGTCCTAGGGATAAGAGTAAATGTTAGCAATTACGGAAATTATTGTTGAAAAACTATACAGCGGAGGCGGGTTTCTCGACGTATCGTACATATTACTATTAACACAAGGTAAACCGTCAATGGTATAAATTGCTTCCGGGCAAATGACGGTCAAGTGATCGCAGAAAAAGGAACGGTTTTTCCATATTTTATCCGATCCCATTTTTATTATTTTCATATTTGCTATCTAGGGAGCTGAGCGTACTTAGGCGATCCACAGCAGGGTCTATCTTTGTCTTCTTTCTACTAGGTACCAGTTTGCTATTATGATGGCCATGCAAAGGAGAGCTCCATTACTAGTTGGAAGGGAATGGCGGTTATTGTCAAGAGGAGAACACTCCCAACCTCTTTTATATATGACCGCATATATAAAACCTGTATAGACTAGCCTCACATACCATGAGTAAATGAGTTAATGCTAGATAAGTACGATTTTACATTACCTAAGATGAAGTGCCAACTGGAATGTCCTTCCGGTTCGGAACTATGACTTTGATTTGGATTGATTTCGCTACGAGACCATGATCGAGGCAGTCATATTACCTGAACAACCAATGACTGTGCCATATTTTCCTCTACCTCCTACAGGCCAAAAACCAAAGTTCCGCCGCTCACTGGCCTGCCAGGCCGTCATTCGATTTCCGTTTCCGCACGCAGAGTAGCCCTCTGCTCCAAGATCTGGTCGTCGGGTTCGAGCCTATATCCCTCCTTTTAACATTTCCTCCCTCCTATTTTCTGAACTTGGGGGTTCTCTTGGACATCTGACCGATGACATCCGCGTTTTCCCTCCTCGGAGATCTGTCCATTTCGAAGCTTCCTTTCCAGGATGGTTCCGCAGGCCGTCGTTTTGTTTTCACTGGCAGGGCTCGAACCGTCTTGCAGGTACTACAGTACCTGCTCAGGCCCCTTGGCTTTCAGGAGACTTTTTTGCTCGTCGTTGTCGGTTATAGTACTGCTCGCCTTTTTGCGGTGTTATTCCCTTTTGGGTTTGTTTTTTTGTTTTTTTTCCCTCAGGGATAGACCGTGAGGCCCCTTACCTTTCCCGTTTTCTGAGCCTTTTAAGCCCGCGATTCGGTCGGCGTGCCGAGTTGAACGCCGCGGAGGAATAGTTGCTTTTCGTAGGTTCCTTTTAGTAGTTGTTTGTGTTTTGTTCAGTAGACAGTCCCCAGAACGACGGTTCGTATGAGGTTGGTCATTTCATCTAACCCATGTAGGATCATTTTGTCTTATTCTCTTGCAGTATTACGATGAGCAAATGTCCCAAATACCGTCCCCACTCTCCATCCTGACTTTCACGAACTCTGCGGAGTACTGGGCAAGTGCCCCCACGACTCCTGTGCTATTTGCGGACCGTGGGAATTTCCTCGCTGGCGAGAGACTGGCCCCAGTAATCCTGGCCAAATTTTCCCGCCAGCTGAGGAGGAGGCTTGGATGGCTCACTTGGTCTCGTCTGTGGTTCCGGCTTCAACACTTGGAGGAGAGGCAACCTGATCGTTGCTGGTGGTCGACCCTGACACGGACGGTTTCATGCTCGACGTAGCCATATCCCAGCCCTTCAGCCGCGATCCAGCTTGCAGAGCGTGGGTCCCCCTTGTTTTGCATTCCGCCAGGGAAGTCGCACCGGCCGCGGTGTCCCTGCACTGTGCGGGCAAATGTAGTTGACCGGACCCTACGAATTTCCCCGGTCCGGATCCGGCACCGCTTCCCCGAATAGGCAATCTGGACCAGGGGAAACTCCGCATAAACGTGAACCGAGTCCTGTCCGGACTTGTAGGAGTGTCCGGCGTCCCGCTCCGCGCCCCGTGTCGTTACGCGGCCCTCTGGAATCATTGGCAATCGTCTGACCACGGCGGTTCCGAGCCAATCCACGTAGCGCGCACCTCGTTCAGATTTAGCCACGTCAGTCGTAGTCTTGATTAAGACGCCCGTGACTGTGACTCAACTTTGAGCTTCTCACATAATCTATGGTCCCCTATACATCCATTGAACAGTACGTCCTAGACTATATGTTTTTTGCCACTCGGACGTCTTGTAGTACTTGTTCCATTAAGGTGCTCCTAATTTCATGACTTGGTTAGCACCTCAACGGCGCGTGGAACCGAAACTATGTTGTTAATCAAGTTATACCTCGTCGCCCTGGCGCAATTTGCTGGCATAAGGTTTTTCTGGATTGGAGATCCTAATATATCATGAGATGCCGATAACAAAACCCTATGTTACTCGTTGGAATATTGAAACTTGATACTTGCTTGGAGAATTTGTGCTTGATAAATGTTTCCTCAAAGGATACTTTAACCGGCACTTTGTCATAACTTTCAGGTCCATGTTCTCCGATCTCTACACAACGATTGTACTTTCCAAACTATACATCTATGGTCTTCCCTTTTATGCAATTTCTATTTCTCAATGTTAAGCCTCGTCTCAAGTTCCTCCTCGTATGTCTTTTGATTCCTTAGGAGATCTCAAAATAAATTTTCACAGGCCCCAAAGACAACGATGCAGGTGACGAGCACTATATCAAGAATACCACCCTCTGATTAATTGAGGGAACATTTATCCTGAACATTTATTGCGGCGGCCTACATAATTGACAATATCAACATCAGTAAACTGAATATGTGTGTCCCTTCAAACCCCCTTACCAATCCTTGAACTGTTATCGTGAAGCTATCAGAGGCTCTATTCCTGTCGGGTCTGGAAAGGTAGGTGACCTCTGTTGTCCCCGATTGGGAAGTTGGCCAAATTACGTGTGACCTGATAAAACCAAATGGGTCTGTTCAGAGATCATCCGTTTGCTGTGGCATTCAGAATGTGAAGCGTTCCCTTGAAGTTATTTAACTTAACCCGCCTGGATGCCGAAAGGAATTTTTTGTATGCTATCCTATCTGAATCGCAGCGGACTACGGTAGGGCGACCTCAAATCTATATCCTTTACCCCCTTGAACTGTTTAAGTGAAGTGCCAGATGCGATGTGTCCTGTTGGGTCTGTGAAAGTATATGTGACCTCTGATGATCCGATTGGGAAGAAATCACCAGGACTGTTGACTGTGAGAACGACGATTGACCGTCCCAAGAGTTGGTCTGTTGCCTGTACCTCTGGGAAGTTACCTTGTAACCTGCCGGTACTGAAGGGAGTGGTTCGCGTGATATTTGGACCACACCGAAAACAACGTGAGATGCTTCATCAACTGAAGGGTAAGGCATCGTTTTGTTGCAAGATCGGTCATTTTCGTATCATCATTAATACGTACGTTCCAGAAGTACAAGAGGGTTATTCTCTTGATTAAACCTAGATACCTCCCTCATATGTATAACCCCCTTAGATATAAGGAAAATATCACCATAAAAATGCAGGCAACTGATGTAGAATGGAGTGAATCCAAACTAGGAAAACACCGTACAACAGGCGGATACTTAAATTTTGAGGGGACACTGGTGGTACGCAACAGTCGCCGACTCTCATACACCGTGGCTGTTTGGAGGAAAGAATCAGTGGATCTTGTGAACTTAAATTATGGGCGGACTAAGTGGGCGGTGCGACGTAAACGTTTGGATATCTCTTTCACTAACTCACGGGAAACAGCCAGACCTGAGGAACATCATGCATGATCCGATCTGGAGTTATTCTGACAACCTCCCAACCCTAATTTTGACATACTGTGCTGGTGGATTATTCTATTCAATTTCTTTAATTCGAAGAATCGATTTTCTGAACTGGCGGTGATACCAAACAAGCGCAATACGCCTGCGCAGAGCAAAAAATCAGGTGCAATGTCATTTCAGGCTTCAGCTGCAACACGTTATCTTGAATGGTATGAATTTCCGGTATGTAAGGGTAGGAAATAGTTGGAAGTTTCCTATAAATAATATGACCACATGCTGGGCGATGTTTTAGGAATTTATTCCGTGTGCGCCATTCAATACCGCCCTGTGTGCTTAGCTATTACGTCACCGAATGGTAATGAGCGACCGAATGTTTTTGGGAATGTCAATATTTCTTTTGTTACGCGGCTTTCAATAATTGTGAAATGCTCTCGATGAATAGCTAGTGGAGTCGTTGTTTATGGTCAGACTTCCAGATAAAATTGAACAGTAAAAAAAAAAAAACAGTTTCATGGTCATACAGGCTCGATGTTGTCAAGGAACATACAAATGAAGAGTGACACACACACAGTAGTATCGAAAAGAACATTTCAACGCATATCTACTATCAAGACTGAGCTGTGTTAGTAAATACCTACAGAACTGAACATATCTGGATGACTTGGATGTACGTGCAAACTTTTTTCTGGATTAAGTGAGAATACGAGGGATACAACGTACCGTGAAATGTTAATTTTCACGCTATGCGAAGCTCCTTTGTATATGGAGAGTCCCGTGCACGCTCGCTGTGAGTACCTTTACCAATGAATGAAGGACCTAATAATTCAACTCATCACACGATGTGAGTTTCGATACACGCCTCGCCGTCAATCACATTCTCACTTATACGAGACCTGACTGAAGTAAGCGAAGGTTTAAAACTTGCTTGCTACAGACTTGTTCCTAACTACCTATTGACTACTCTACTCGCTAACTGCTGATCGGTACCTAAATCGCACATCCTTACCTCTTTTAACTGTTTCTAGTGAAGCTGCCCAAATGTCCTATCTTGTTGGGCGTCTGTAAAAGTGCATGGGACCTCTGTTGTCCCCGATCTTATTGGTCGTGGCTTGCCACTCCGGGACGAAGCTGAGATAACGCTAAGAAAACATTAATTGATAGTTGGGACCCAATCCGCCTATCTGAAACTCCGTATCGTTGGGTATACACTGGCTTAGCTAGGTATTATGCCCTGATCGAATATCATAAAGGTTCACACGCATAACGGCTACCGCAGATGGTTAGGAAGCGGTTGTCTCAACTCAACACTCACCAGTGAACACGGTGACAGTGACGTACACAAGGCTTGGTTTTCCCGTGATGAGTCGAAAACTTGTGCTAGGGTATCCACGGTATGTGCGAGGCACTAATTTTTTGCGTACCACCAGATAAATCCGTCGCAGTCGTCTCCTTATCATTTGATGATCGTCCCCGGACTTCCCATCGGCGGTCTCCCGTGATGTCTGCGGACAGGTGGAAATGGTCGGCGGTGTCGTGTCCAGCTGGTTGCGCAGGATTTCCCCGACGGAGGGGTCCCGATTTCCCCGACGGGGGGGGGGGCAATTTCCCGGCCGAGGCCGCACCCTATCACCCTAAGTCAAAACTGCATTTTTTGATGTTTTCATTTTTTGAACTTTTTCTCTCTTGAAGAAAAAAAACGAAAAAATGAAATACACGTTGTGGAGAGCGCTGTTAACTTTCAATAGCTTCCCCCTCAAATCAACGCCCTTATTAGTAGAATAGGGTCAGGTCTTCCCAATAACTGCACAGAAAATACCTGGTGGCATGCTGCGTCGTGAAAGCACACCTCTTACACGAGAGCCAAACATTGATAGAATGGCAACTATCACTCTCCCCAAACGAATTGTTAGACCTTAATTCTCTTAATCTCTTGCGGGACATTCGAAGATATCCATAGGCCTTGTGTATCCTATCTAAAAATAATTCCAATGATTCCAAAGATTATTACACTAGATCTTAAAAAACTCGAGCGAGGAACTTGGCATTACTATAGACAGATATGAGGCGCTCGAAGCGCGACGAAATGTTCAACTTAAATTTAGGAATTTTCACTATAAAGAATTTTGGAAATAATACGGGTCGGGAGGGCAAAAAGCCCTCGTCGGGGGTGTTGTTACATTTTACGTACCCAATCGGCTCCCCGACGATATGGGAAAAAATTCCCCACGGGGGGCCCAGGCTTGCCTCGGGGGGGGGTCATGGCCCCCCTTCCCCTCCCCCCCCCCCCCCCCCGTTGGCGGCCAGCCCCAGACTCTGGTCGTGTCACTAATGGAAGAATTAAATGTTACCACCTCGGTTTCCGGTTTATATGTTGTCACAGTAGGTGGACTCCCCTGCTAATTCTTCTTACAGTGTTTTGGATTATGATCTAGAGGGTGAACTCCAGACCAGGGCAAGTCTAAATTTTAAATTTATGACCATTTTTCTGAAAGGTGTTGATGCATCAGATGGATCGAAGAACTAGTTTTGATAAATCCATATGTAGTTATTTTCCCCTCCTCAGTTACAATAGAACATATGTTATAGGCGAACATAACGGGGAGAAAGTTGGGGGTTTATTCCTAAAATGTTGATCGCAAAGCTGTTTTGAAAAGTAAAACATGCAAAAAATGGTGATTACCCTTAGCCTGCGGGTACCAATGACCGAACCACTAAGTGGAAATGTGTATAGTGAACATAATTAAGAAAGAATAAGGAGTGGATTATACTCACTAAACATCAGTGATGTAGCATTTTTTACTACTGTTTTTCCATTCCCATCGAACAACATGACGGGTTTGCATTTTGCAAAACAACTCATATGCTGGTGTGAGTCCACACAATGTACACTGTGTGGTTGTTTATTGATAGGCTACAAATCATAACAATTTGTGTTTATACCCTAATGCAACACCCAATTTCCCTTCTTCGAATGCCTGCTGTGTATGGTGACGAAGAACTTGTTTCAGATACGTCTAAAGATCAAATCAATTTCACCAACTGCTAGTATGGCAATTCCTGGTCATCACAAACCCACCAGTTGCAGATTGCTACATTGAACCAGAAGAAGCCAAAAGAAGGCTTCGAATCTCCTTGACTGAACCTTGACGATTAAGCTAAGCATTGGTCGAGTTCCATGCTTAAAAGAGTAACAACCTAGATCATTAGCACTGATCATGGGGAACCCACCTACAAGTATGAGTCCGAGTTTAATGTTAACAAGCTGACTTGCCCTAATTTTCCATCAGTTTTCAAAAACATGACTCCGGGGTCTTCAAAAAACAACAGGACTCCTGTACTCCCAATAAGAAGCTGCAAACCAATTTCCAACCTGATTCGAACAGGCTTTCTGGCAATTGTATTAACGAGATTCACAGACTTTGCCTCTCCTGACACTCAGAGGTTTTTTGACCTGACCCCCCAACAATGGGGATCATTTAGTCCCTTCAATAGAACCCCATGGGCGGCGATTTGTGTTGGCGATCTGGGGGCGGGGGGGGAACGAACAACTAAAAACAATAGGGATCCTGTCATACCCTAGACGCTGTACTGAATATAAATTTCACAACCTGATCGCATCATGCATGTGGACTAGTCGTGTAAAAAACTCTTCGAATTTTGTCCTCTCTGACCTCACATGACATTCGATCTGACCCTCAAACAAGGGGTTCAAAAAAGGGGTCATGTAGCTCATTATGGGGATCCATCTAACAATTATGACCTTCACTATCCATCTAGGTTGGGATCCTAGTTTATCGTTTTAACACTTAGGTGTGGCGTCACAACACACACGCACACCATGCACGCACAACACCCACACACCACACACACACACTCACACCCACGCACACGCACACACACATACGCAAACACACAATCTGTCCCATGACTGCATAGATTTCCTGTGACTCAAGGCTGTTTGACGCAGCATTGATTTGCTGTTGTGACAAGGATTGTTCCTTATGAGGTAATGGTTACATTCTAAACATAGCGCAGCCAATGTGTCCACCCTGTCAACAATACTACGCGTGTCCTCGATCCTCATACCGTTTTCGGGTCATGGTCACTGCTAGTTTGGCATGACTTGTTGAGAGTACGAATGCTGTGGACTCTTGAATGGTTTCATCACATTGAAGGTTACCGAGGCATTTAATGGAAGTGTACGTTCCTTGGAGGAAATGTTGCAGTAAGAACAAGAGGTCCTTCTGGATAGAAGGGAAGTTTTTTTTCCGGCCATTAAACGCAAGCGACATTATGGCGAAACTTTAAATCGTCTTCTGGGTCCGTGTCTGATCATGAGCATTTCAAAGTTCACAAAAGCTTGTCAGCTTTGGTTTCTGGTGCTAAACTTGAGTTTGAGAGGCAGAGATTGCCTCTAATTTCAAGGAGAATCCTCGTGCCTTTTTTTCTTCTTATGTGAGGGGGGAAGCGGAAAAGAAAGGAGCAGAGACAGATTCAAGGACAGCATTGGTCCTTGATAGGATTCCGTATCGGGTGGTAACAATCAGTGATAGCCAGAGATGGTGAGGTTCTCAAGAATATTTCTCGTCTGTTTTTTACTCATGAGAACTTGGTAATTTTGGGACCTAGTCGTCGGGGTTTCGCCGCATAGTATTGGAGCGGTTTAGCGTATATATTGGTATATAGGTAAAACGGTTCTCTTACTTGTAATACAGGCCAGTCAGTCTACTAGGTGTGTCTGGTAAGGTAATGGAATCATTCATTCGGGTCATATGTTGATTTTTTAAATGAGCATAGTCTATGATGAAGGGATTCTCAGCATGGTTAGGAAAAAACCGTTAGTGTTTGGACTAATTCTTGGAATTATGAAGAGTTAACATGTTCTGTGACAACGGCAATGCTTGTTGATTATTAATTTTCCTGAATTTTCAGAAAGCTTTTGACAAGTTCCTCATGGGCGTCTCTTGCGCAAGTTGGAGAGCTTTGCATTGAGGGGATGTCCTTAAGTGATTCGTGAGTGGCTTCAAAATAGGGAACAACGAGTTGTCATAATGGGCGGTCGTCTTCTTCTTGGGCAAAAAGGTCAATAGTGGGGTTCCCCAGGGATCGGTTTCGGGCCGTACCCTTCCTGGCGTGCGTTATATGGATGATCTTGAAGGTCTGTTCATTATAGGGTAAGAAGGTCGCAGAAGTGGTATGGGAGGTCGAGTTCGAATGATGAGGCCTGCAATTGTCAAAGGGATCTGGATAAATTCCAAATTGTCTTCCGACTTGCCAAAAGTTTTTCAATTATCGCACAAGTGCCAACGTTATGCATGTGGTTTCACAATTCGCAAAGGCTTCCTCAGGTAAATGGCCAAATATTCAGGACGGTGATTCAAAAAAGATCTGGGGGTTTGTTTTGTTGATTCTCTTTGAAACCTTCCAAGCAGTGTGCCGAAGCTGTGAGACAAGGTAAGGTAATGGGATTCCTTGGGCTTGATTAGTGACGTCTCGTCAGTTTCCTTGATAATGATATGTGTCAGGCTGTTTAAGCAACTGATAAGACCGCACCTGGAATATTTCGTACAAGGTGGCAATGGAATCCGACTTTGCAAAAGAAAGCAGGGTTTATTGACAAAACGTTCAGGCGTTAGGGGCAACTAGAATGATTTCACTGTCTGAAAAAATTTACCACAGGGGAAAGAATAAGGGCGTTTCGGTCTAACTACCATGGAGCTGAGGCGCGAAGTAGGGGGGAAGTGATCCAGGTTTTTCAAATTGTCCATGGATTCGATGGCCTTTTCTTCCACTACTTCTTTGATTTTTCCACTGCTACTGCAAATAGAGGCCACTGTCTCGAGCTTCGTGGCACCGCTGCCAGATGACTTCGAAATATTCTTCTCGCAGATGAGAGAGAGTGATCATGAGTGGACTGTTCTTCCGAATGTGTGTTTGCTGTGTTGAATGCGTTCAGGAGCAGTCTATTATTTTTCAGGAATGCACGGACAAATTATTTAGTAGTTGGTAATTTTTCTTTTTCCGGGGATGTTGGCGGCTCCGGGGTTCGTTATGAGGATTATGTCCTTCCTGGCCCTTATTCACAAACTAACTAACTAAACTACACCTAAACTAAACTAAAACTATAAACTAAACTAAACTAAACTACTATAAACATGAGTGCTCATAGACCCATTAGGAGCAAGGTGTATTTACTAAATCCTGTTTTGATAGTATTCTATCGTAGCTAGCGGCAGGGGGCGCGATCGTTTTGAAAAGGTGGGGGCACATGAAGGCAATTTACCACTAAGCGTGAGCGCGACATCAGTTGATCCGCCGATCGCGCAAAGAAGGAAAGAAAATTTGAGCTTTTCATACCTATAGGAATCTAGATCGCCGGAAACCTAGGGCACTTGCCAGGCTCGATAGCACTCATGTACATATTGATTTTAGTGTGAGGACAAACCAAACAGTTGTCATGTGCACATGGTATCTTTATTACCTTTTTCTATCTGGTGGGATCAAGGGGTCTACCGAACGTTTCCTGGTGGGATCGAAGGGACCCAGGAAGCCAAAGCTTCTTAGCGATCCTTGACTCTCTGACAACCCATAGCTAGACACAAGGACAAATGGTGGTGATCGCAACAGCTATTATGGGCAACATTACCTCTGACAAATTTCCATTTTCCCAACCAACAAGTAGGGTTCCTATACTCTTGATGAGACAAGTACACACTGAATTTCCAAGCTTCAGACTTTGACCAAGATGACCCTATGACCTGACCCCAAAATAATTAGGGCTCTATGTACTTCATTGTGGGGGAAACACACCTACCATGTATGAGCCCATCAACTAAGTGAAGTGGAGTATCATGCTACAAGCAAAAAAGTGGGAAAAATATTCTAACTATCACAAATTTTCTTTTCTGGACCAAAATTCATCCCGAACCAAACAAAAAACAATCAGGGTTCCTGTTATCCCCATGAGAAGGCTCACACACAAATTCCAGCGGATAGACCGGACCAACCATCTGACTATCAGTTACAAGATTTTCACACTTGACCTCTGGGACCTCAGACGACCCCTGACCTGACCCCAAAAAACAATAGGGTTAATGTCTACTAATGGGGAACACCACATACCATGTATGACACCTTGAGCCATCCAAGTGGGGTCAAGTGAGTGTGTTAACAAGCTAAAAATTGGCCAAATTATCAATTTCTCCCGAGTGCCGCAATTTTCCCAAAATTCTGACCCCCGATTTACACCGGAAACAACAGTGGTTCCTGTACTCCTCATGAGAGAAAAAGTGCATAGGAATTTCATCACGATTGGCCAAGGCATTAGGCTTATCGTTGTTAACAAGATTTTCTAACTGACCTCTTTGACCTCAGATGACTTTGACCTGGACCCCAAACAACATTCATGTCTTCTTTTGGGGAACCCATATACTTCCCAACACACAACAAACACCACACCACCAATGTCATGACTGCATGGCCTCTCTGGACTTCGTAAGGAAATAAAAAAGCCATAAGCGTACGGAACCATTCCATTTGGGGAGTCCGAAATTTTTTTGTCGAACTGTACAAGTCCATCCTCGGAAAGTAACTAGCGCGCGCGAAGCGCGCGATTTTTTTTGTCTTGTTGATTTCAGGCATTTTTCACTATTTTCGAATTCATCTCTTTGGCATAAAAAAAAAGGTTCTGAAACTTATCTGAGGTAAAACAAAAAAATGATTCAAGCCAGTAACATTCGCATATTACAGCGCCCCTGGAGAACAACGCGTTGTGCTCGAAACAAAAAATTTATGCGCTTTGGCGATTCGATTTGAAATTCGGGAACTCAGTAAGAAACATGGTTAAATCCTGTGACTCTGGCCCTAATGGGTTCGATCTTCACTGGGGTCCGCACATGGAATAGAGGACTGAGACCAATTTGGTGAATCAGTTGAGGACGATATCAAATTATGATTATCACTGTGAACCACCGCACACCCGTATTGATGAAATGACCAGTGTGCACGGTACACGTCACGGTTCAGTAGATCGGGGAAAAAAAAAGAAAAACAACTTACCAGGACTAAAAAAATTAAGTGGAGTTCATTGCAGTTTATAGGACAGCATGACGCGAGATAGTGTGTGTGTGTGTGGTTTGGGAATATTCAATTCAGCGGAAATTCGGCCCGCCAAATTACCAATGGAAAAACTTTCTTAATTGTTATTCTTCTCAATACGCCCAAGATTCGCCATATTCAGAAATTTGCGTATTTTTCGTTCGGGTTTCACCCCACATTTCCTACAACCCCCGAACCCGGTCTCGGAAATATGATGATTTACCCCATATGTGGTTCTGTACGCATCTGAATACTTGTGATGAAAACCCCTAACATGCGCCGAAGTGTAAAGTTTGCCAATTAGCGATATGCTGTTCGAAAGGAAAAAATGCTGATGAGTTGGCATAGGCGCCTTATAATATGGGGCAGAACTGTTTTGCATAAAAAGAACAACAGAAAAGCCCCTGCCGGTGTTTCGGGCGTGGACGTTTTTTTGATTGGAAATTAAGGCCAGTCAGCAGACATTTTGAGCATTCCCTCCACATTTGCCTTTTCTGTCCAAATGTACACGAATTCTTGTCATTGGGACCGCGTTCTCATCTCAGAAAGAAACTTTGCGCTTACAAAGGGGCTACGCGAATTGTGAGCCAGAAATCATCAGCAGTATGGATTTTACAATATCAATTGTACAAACTAGCATAGATCACTCGGTCCAGACTGGGGCGTAAACTCAAATGTATTTATTGTTGAAGTATTTGCCCTGCGCGGAATTGTGCGGCATGTGATTCATTTGTTGCAAAAAAGAATTTAAAACTTTCTTGTTAAATCTGTTACTGAGGGTCTAGATGTATGGTTCGCTCCGTCTGGCCAAGCAGTGAAGTAGACATTTCTGAGTAGGCGAGGGCCAACATCATTAGGGCCCTGTGAAGGGGTCCGGGTTTACCGTCGACTTTGAAAAGTTCTGGCATCAGGGGCAAATCCTCGTACTTAGAATGTGATTTTCTCGTGCCAAAATGTTGGCTGACCAACAAGGACAGGAGGTCTTCTTTTGGGTTATTGGTTCTGATTCCACTTCCATGGGGACAGCGACTGTCCTCTGCTGGGGCTAGGGGAAAGGCCTGGAGGAAGTCAGACCGGTAAGCCCATTCTAGAGAACCCAGGTCATAAATTTTTGATTGGCTCGTACCGTTTTTCGACGGAAATTGACTGTGATATCAAAAGTTGTCGAATTTTATTGGCAATCCATGAAGGTATAGAACACACAAAGTCGAAAGTGATAGTTTCGCACGCTTTCTGCCTGGGTGGGGGTAACATGACATATTCATTCCTATATAGCCCATTACACAATGTGGAATATCTCGACGCGCTCCGCAATTGTTTGCTGTCTCGTGTCGGACCATGGGCCACGATGTGTTTCTTAATTGAAGTGAAAGGTAGTATTGTTCAAATTGTATATGCGATTGCCTTCGCTGCTAGAAATGCCATGTCTAGGAATCATTTGGACAATATATTCCCAGAGATTACAAGAGTTGCACTCAAATTGCACCAAATTTCATAGCCATGGCAAGTGGCCTACAATAATGACAGCGACACAAACTATCAGGACACCGACGACACGGGACCGAATTTTCCGGACATGTATCTTGGAATCGATTCATGAAAAGGATAGGGTTCGGTGAGGAGAGACGGGAAGGGTTCGCTTGTTCCTTTTGTTCTTCTAGGTTGTGCTTTTCTCGTTGCCAAATATATATTTAAATATTAATCATAATAATAATATCAAATAATAATAAAAAAAGTGGAGGGGGCTGAATGTAATTTCATCCCCACTATTTTCAAAGTTCAGAAGCGAGGTGAATTTGGAAAATGGGGGTGAAAACCTTGTCACTAATTTAAGCAAACGTGTATGAAGTGAGCCAAATGCGACCTTTGAATGGTCGTGATCACTGCCTCGACGCTATAATGGGATACCATTTAACTGATTAGCAAACGTTATCACGTGGGCACCAATCGCGACCCTTTGACTCTCAGTTTGTATTGATAATTTCTTCCAAACTGCTAAAAGCATACTTCATAGCCCCACGAACTGAGGGAAATTCCAATATCGACAATGACGCTTAACTACTGATTGCATTGTCATTGTCATTCAGGTTTTGACACAATATGGAAACCAAAGGATACGTAGATGTGGATGATTAGATGCTACTTCTCGTAAGTAGTTCTCATAGGGAGGGTGGTTTCCCATTGTCACATGATGTCGACTGTAGACCAAGTGTTTTATAGTAGTTAGAAAGGTCATCTTCTGCGCAAAGAATTTCCAATCCCCCACCACCCTCCCGATTATCAGTAGGCCATATAGGTGTCTTTGGATAATAAAAATTATAGCCTACATTTCATTAGCCTAAGTTAGGTCGATCCAATGATAATAATTAACACACGGCGAATTGGTAATGCTTTTCTTCATGTTGCATGAACTTTCCCCCCTGGGGAGTACGTCAGTGATTGCACTCTTGATAGTATTTGTTGGTGGTCACGCTCCTTTCCATGGGCTTCATCCGAGAAGAAGAACGCCAGTGTAGAAATCGAGATCCCAGCACGAACGACGTACGGGACAGGGACTGCGAGTTCTGCATGGGGACAAAAGTTTGCGTATTTATAGTTCAGAGCTGTTGCTATACTATTACGTTGCTAGTTGTGAGACTAGTCACTACTTATATCTACAACGTGGGAACACACTTGCATAGGTCAGCTACGTTAAAGGCCAGTAACACTAGTCGATATCAATGGCTGAGACGTAATCTATTCTGGGTTGGTACGTGTACATGATATATTAGGCTGAGTCAATGCAGACAGTTGGCGTACTTCCTCTAAATGACCAATGCCCGCACACATATGATTTCTGCGTGGGTGCCATAGAACTTTATGCTTTCCGGGAAAGGAAACATCTGACATCTTGGTAATCCTTTGGTACGTGGCGGTACGTACGTTGGCACCTACTAAAAATGAGACTTACTATTTATAATCGAACAAGTTGTGAGGTGTATAAGTTATTATATTATATTCTCACAGTGGAAAAGTTTCAGTACTTATTATGAATCAGTGAAGAAGATTGCAGTGGATGTATTGTACCATGAGATTATCGTGGATTTGTATGGCCTGTCCTAAATTTGGATTGGGAGCTTACTCTCACAGTGTATAGGTTTCACTACTAGTACCAGTTGTGCTACACACCGTCCAGCTAGTGTCCTACTGTATCCCATAATATAGTGAACCATAGGCTAGGCCTCTTGTGAATTACATTGTATTAAGGATGACAATTCCGTTCTTACAACTCACCTACTAACACGGCGATAGTGAAGATACACGAGGCCACGTTCCCTGATGAGCAGAAAACACGTAGAGACCGGAGAAATCCCGATAGGAAGAATCCGCCGGGTGTCAAGGGGGCGGAGATTAGTGACGGTTTGTACCGGAATAAGTCCGTTGCGACGTTCTATCCAGCTGATGAATGAAAGTCCCCAACTCCCCGCTGGGCGGTCTCAGTGATTTCACCGGTGGCAGTGGTAAGGCGGCGGTTGTGTCGTGTAAACTGATATCGAAGAGAATGGAAAGTACCCTCGGTCTTCATATACTAATGCCAGGGTTTGGGATTTGATCTTAAAGTCTGAAATCTTTGACCATATTTAAATAGATGGATGCATTTAGAGGGATCGAGGGAACTAGTGTTGAATAAACGAGGGGTCGGTATGTCGCCATCGTTACAATATAAACTATCGCATAGGCAAACATATCGGGGAGAGTTGAGGGTTTGTCACATTTGTTATCGCGAATTGAAGAGATTTTATTGATGCCAAAATTAGGTTCGGTATCCGTTATGACAAAATGCAAAAAATAGGTGATACAGCCACAACATGAGTTTGACCTTTGTTGACTTTTAGAGACAGAACGCGATCCAAAACAACTGGCGTCTTTCTCCTTTGTAAATGCAATCTACTGTCTACCTGCTCTATAGATATCGCAAAACCTATAGATATGATCTAAAGTCGAAATATGGACTTTGACCATATTTCAAAGATTGATGCATTAGAGGGATCGATGAAGTAGTGTTGAACAATGGATGTGTAGTTAGGGTATGTTCCCATCATTCAGTTCCAATAAACTATCGCATGGACAACATACCGGGGAGACGAGAAGTCTGAGAAGTCTGGTAAATGTACGACAACCCTCGGTACCTGACCAATAGGGGGGGTTTACTCTATCCTGGCAATTTCATGCCAAGGATGGGCCATTGCACGTTCGTGCACAGGCCGTTGGGCTCAAAATTCCAGAAGGCTGGACATCTTTAACCTCTGGGGACCTTGGGCATGTATCCCCAAGAACAATAGAATACTATGCACCACGGCACCTCTTTTGAGGGAAACATTACATCAAAGGGCATGATCGATGGCAAAGCACCGCTGAATGAGCTCTTGACACTTTTTGGGGCACAGATTCTGTTTTCCAGTCGACATGACCCAAAACAAAGGGATAATCTACTCTCTACTACGATCGAGAAGTGAGAGAATTGATGAGGAGGTGTTCGCGGGCGTGTTATGTACCCAAATCTTTTTCTGAATTTGACCTATGTGTTGACCTTCAAAGACATGACATGATTCCAAAACAATTGGGTTACTTTTTCTGTTGTAACTGCAATCTACCTCTGTCTACCTTTCACGCATAGCCTCCGCCCGCCAACAAAATATGACTGATGATCGAAAGTCTGTTAAGGCTTGCTGAACTGTGACATATTTCAAAGATGATGCATTGAGGGACGAGGAGGAACTAGTGTTGAACAATCGAGTGTAGAGGTTAATGTTGCCAACCCGTGAAAGACATCGCAGGGGCAAACATTACGGGGAGAAGTGAGGGGTCCTAACAGTTGTGCTTAGTGCTGTGCGAGAAGAACGATACCAGGTAATGATGCTATATCGGGGTTGTCGTGTTATGATGCGCAACAAAAAACAAAGGAGAAAGGACTTCCGGGCCAGACTTCCACCCCTTTCCCCCCCCACACCCCTGCTGTGATTACATGACACGCAACACCCCACTCCGCCGTTTCATCTCCGAAAATCGGACCCGAACAAGAGGTATGGCTAAATTAAATAAATAAGATATAGTCCGAAAGCCGAAAACAAAGTCAATTGGTTGATGAAAACAGGTCGACGTGAGAATGCCATGCAAAACCCTCGTTCTGACACTCTTTGACCTATGACTTTTTCAAACTATGTGTTATTGTCATTCAAGGTTTGACACAATATGGCGAAACCAAAGGATACGTAGATGTGTATGCTTAGATGCGACTTATCGTAGAATCAT
>JAODTK010000318.1:0-15491 GCA_026419785.1 Sclerodactyla briareus | reverse complement strand
AAGAAGCTCAGGAGACAGACATTTGAACACACGCATATCTCCTTGAAACTCATTGAACTCTGTTTTTTTTGTTATTTCAACACAGCTCCGACATACTTGTTACTCTGGAACAAGAACCACAAGAGTAATGCCATCTCGAAGTTGGGATTTGAACACATATGTTTTTTGACGCAGCCTAAATTAGGGCATATGAATTAACAACTTGGGACAGTCGGTGAGAAATAAACAGGCTCGAATAATGAAGATCGCTAACGGTGCCGTATCTCTAGTCACCTCTTGAGGAATAATGTGGGTCTTTTTCGGGTTCCAGTTTTCTCTAGAGCAAATTGTCAGTAAATGGACATAATGACCTCTCACCGACGGACATCGACTTTTAATTAAACAAGTCTAACCCATACTGCTCCTTGAACAATGAGTGGAATCTGCAAATTTTACAATACTAACAACGATTTACAACCTACAGGATACATATGTGGTTTCTTCAGCATAGTTACATTAAGGGTTTTATCCGCGAGACATACCGGTAGATTTGACAGACTCCACCTCGTTTGTACATCTCTTTACCGTTCCATGTGTTTTTTTTTTCGATTTATTTCAAGACAAGCATTATCAGACTATATTAAATTGTTTAATTTGAAACCAGAACAACATCAGCTACGATGGAAATGACTGCAGACTTACCATGCAAATGTTTTTTTTTTTTTTTTTTTCAGTAATTCAAACCCCAAATCCGTCTGAATCGTAACACGCAGCTGATTGGGTTACATTAAAGATGATCTGACCCAGTTTCCTAAGTTACAATTAGGAATGCAAATTATAGTGTTTATAACTAGTTGTATGTATCATTAGCCAACAGGCGCTCCACGCGCGAGCCTTCCGTTTAGAAGGTTCCGCGAGACATTTTAACACACATTTTTGGGTTGCGAAAGGTCGTATCAACCGTGGTGATAACTAGCAGTTAACCGTCTGGCGAGTCGATTAGCTTTCGAGAAGGTCGTTCTCTATGCCAACTCGCACAACGTAATCCTATATAATATATCTTCATACTAGTAGGTATATGTCATCGACTTATCCGTTGAATATGCTCCTGTGCATACAATACTGCACGACTAGCATCTCATTCGGTACCGGTCTTACAACAACTGGACTGGCCATTAATTGCAGACCATGATCACATACATATTATGTGTCCCGTAGAGTATCCGTGTAGTATAGTAAGAGACCATATTTACTGGCCTAGCCTGCTGCCGAAAGACAACTCCGCGACCAAGAAGGAACGGAATTTATTGACTGGGGTTGTCGATCAATTCATTATGGAGGCGGTCTGCTTATTGGCAGTGTTGAATGTAATTAGGCACGCATGCAACGCAAAAAACATGTTTAAAAAACCAATTGATGTATTGCCCACAAATAACGTTCAATTTTCGTTCAGTACAGTATTGATTAATGTTCTCACTTGTCTGAGAATATGGACGGAGTTGCGATCGTGAGTTCTCGTAACGGACACGTACATGTGCGGTCAATCAATGGCCGCTCTGTCCGTACGTGCGATCATCGGCAGCTACAAACTTAGACAAAATTGGATGGGACAATATTGAGAGATCACACATGGTTTCTATTCAACATCGAACGGGGGTAAGAGGGATTCAATAATGTGGCGGAGGACGGAATCGGTTTTGTCCTACCAAAAATATGTCAACAGGTACTAGCCGAGACATTCTTGTTCTGATAGCGGACAGCTGCGGAAAGCGTAGGGCGGTTTATTCCTCACTGAAAACGTATGTTAGTCAAAATCAAGATGGACTAAGCAATTGTTAGTCTAGCAGGTTAGTCAAGCTGGAATGACTAACATCTGGGAAGGAAATCCCGTTTTGTGTGAACATGACAACCCGGTGGAAGATTAGACTAATTTTGCGCACGACCAGGGCTTAGACTACCAAAAAATATACGAAAGACTAACTGTGACAGCAAGCGAATCTGTCTGCGGGAATGACATGACTAACTTTCGACTAACCTAGCGTGATACTACAAACTTGGCGGGGAAAACAAACAGTTCTTGCATGTGATCGGAGCGTGACTGGACCATGATAGCGTTGCCGCATTGAAACTTGATGAACAGATCAGCATTTAGAGTCTACATTCATTTTTGGCTTGCATCCAACTACATCAATCGCCTTCAGTGAATGAAACAAGTGATGTTATATCAAATTAAAGACCAAGGTATGGCCCGTATGTAGTCTTAATCTAGTCTCTTGTCTGCAGTTGGTTTCACCGTTTGTCAACACATCTGGTACATTGAGCCCCGGAGCTGCCTTCCCAGCAGAGTTCAAACAAGTTGTCATCAGTGTTGGAAGTACGTGAGCCGGTTGTAAAACCCGAGTTTCACACATGATAACGCGCGCGTCATCAAACACAATCAATAACGAGTCACCTGTGGTTAGGCGGATAATTCTGTCACATGTGATTTTTACGAGTGCGTGATCGTGATGACCCGCGGCCCGTCACAGGAAGGGGGGGGGCGAGAGATCGGATCGAAGGACTACCGAGCTACGGAAAAAAACTACGATGCTTAGATCGAAACTTGGCTCATCCCCCAGTCCCCAAGCCACCTTTAATGGCTTATCAAAGGGAAGTCCTAGGGTATGCACGCCTATGCACCAACGGGGCAGACTACATCGAGAAAAAAACAGTTTTCCACAGAAAAACTTCTGCTCCGTAACTACACGAAAGGAGAGGTGGTTCCCCGGACCCCGAGCGTCCAATGGCTATCAGGTCTAAGGATTGCGAGTATGCGAAGTCTGCACAAACGGCACGAAAGTAAGAACCACCATTGATGCTCAAACTGACATACACACCCCATATTAGAACATGGACATGAAAAGGCCTCAGCTACCGGTAAGCAATTGCACTTAATAAACAGTCAACCAGAACTTTCGCAACTGTTTTCCTGAAAGCCCCATAATTGCCTACAACTAACACCAAATCTCAGAGATTTACTAGTTACTTCCAACTTACCACGCGAGCTACACATGAAGGAACAGAAAGTGAAGACGATACTCGTCTCAATGAGTTGATCGCCAGAACTGTAGAAAACTCAGAAACAACACTCAGAAGTTGTATCAAGAAAGAGACACCGACACAATCGGCGTACCACTGATGAAGCCCCAAATATTAACGAGGGCAGAAACTTTTGAACAAAAGTTACCGAATACGGCAGAGAATTTAGTCGAATATGAAATAGGATGTGAAAGGTAACGTAATTCTGTAAATCATAAAGAAAACTTCTGAAACAATGGCATTCGAGATAGCAACCATAGAATATGTACTGTACTGCCAACTTACACAAATTATGTGTATAGTACAGACGAAATTACCCCACTGCGTTGCATTCTGGTATTGTAAACTAAACGCCAACGAGGTCACGTAGTCTGGTAACAAGTGATCTGGATTACGCGTTGGTTCACAGCCGTTTTGATGACGGCGATGAGGCGAGGTGGATCTTGATGATTCTACGGCCCGTGATCAAGATCACGGAAGCGCATCTTGATGAAGCGTCTGTTCACATGCACTTTTTGATGACGAGTTGATCCACCTTGCGTTATCTGATGACGCGTGCGTAATCATATGTGAACCAGTCTAGTTGTGTCGCTCAGTTGTTCAAGTTTAGCATCTTGATTGTTCATTCTCGTGTCGATAATTGTTTCTCTTCGATTGGCCTACTAGACATTCCAATAAATTGAGAAGTTAATTTAGCTGCTGGTGTAAATATATGATAAGGACAATTCTTGCTCAAGGACTAATGAATGCACCCTTCATTGGACACTCAGTGTTTA
Organism: Sclerodactyla briareus; assembly: GCA_026419785.1. Classification (NCBI taxonomy): domain Eukaryota; kingdom Metazoa; phylum Echinodermata; class Holothuroidea; order Dendrochirotida; family Sclerodactylidae; genus Sclerodactyla; species Sclerodactyla briareus. The sequence continues at coordinate 11,658 of JAODTK010000318.1, read as the reverse complement.
TGTTTCCGTCATACTGGATTGGCTACAAGCAATTGCGAGCTCATCCTTGGTGTCATCATTGATCAGCACCTTTCCTTTATCACGCACGTGAATAATATCACACGACTTGCCTCAAACGCTATTAGAAATATTGGTCGTATCTGTAAGGATCTGGACAGGAAAAAGTATGGAAAAAACTCATCCATGCTTTCGTCTCATCCCGGTCGACTACAACAACAGCATCTTGTATGGACTTCCAAGTTATCAATTACAGAAGTTACAACGCATCCAAAATTCGTCCGCGCGGATGGTTACGCTGCCCAAGGAAATGTCATAATATAATCGCCGGTTCTGGCGGATCTGCACTGGCTGCCGGTGAAAAAAAAAACGTTATCTATAAAAATTCATGCTCATAACATTCAAAAGGCACTACATAATCGAGCTCCTGCGAATGTTCGTGACCTGATCACTATAAAAGAATCGACCCGTTCCCTTAGGTCAAATGAATGCGGTACTTACAGAGGAGGAAAGAGCAAAACAACAGTCAACATATGGTGAGAGATCCTTCTACCACGCAGCTCCGAACTCTGGAACCGGATTCTCACTCATGTCAGAAATTCTAACTCACTGCCTCGATTTAAGAGATCGCTTAAGTTACTTTTCCCCACATACTACTCATAGTCAGTGATGTATGTATATGGTCTAGGTTATTTCATCTATTTCTGTCAGCGCATTGGGGTCTTTTTGACGGAATGCGCTCTAAAGGCATGCTTCCATTATATTTATGTTATTATTATTATTATTATTATTATCCTGTCGATGCAGTATTGAATCAATACGGCCTACAAAGAGGAGCTTGTGGTTGTATCTGTCGCTTGCTATACTAGTACGCCTGTTATTGTCCTGCCCATATGCCGAAATGCATGGCGAAGGAAGGCTACATTCAGCAATTATGTAATCCTCATCAGTTGAAAGTTAGCCAAGCAGATGGTCAAGCTCCTGACTAAACTGTTGTCAAATGATTAGTCGAAAGAGGCACCAGATAGACACCCCACAACCTAGTCAAAAGTTAGTCTATCGATAGTATAAGTTAGTCCAGAAAGCTTGACTAACCATGAGAGGACTAACCATATATTAGTCCAGCTAGTGGACGAACGCGCTTGACAAACATAGGTTGTCTATCTAGATTGACTAACGTAGAGTTAGTCATAAGTTGATGCAAAACGAGGGACACCAGGATGATAACCAGAAAAAGGTCTAGCGACCATTTCATTTTGTCAGTGCTAACTAGATGGGCAACAAAGGGAAAAGGATTCAGGAATAAATGTGTTTTGTCAGTGTTAAGAAGCAGTATGAAATACTGTTTTCGTTACACATTGTCTACATGGAATCGCCTCACACTTCACATCCAATTGGCAGATGTCTGTACCGCCATTCCAATTCAATCAATCAATCAATCATGACTGGATCCAATGTAGACAGATACTAGAGCAGAAATGGGCTGTAGCTCGAACATCATAGGCTTTAATATTCGTGGCGGAGGAAGTGACGTACTGGGCTCAACATGGGTGACTAATGACCAGAATTGTTCACCTCACATATGAAAATTCAAATATACGAATAATCTACAAGAGACAGCAAAATTTGACCACGTGACCCCAAAATACCCCGGTAAGAATGATATCTAGAACTTTAGATGACCATTAAACAGAACACCCTCATAGGACCCTTATTGTAGAGCATTGGTTACCTCTTAGTTAACCATAATTACCCCCGCTGTCTCCTTTCCAATGTTGAGAAATATACAGCTAGGCAAGAGCATTAGTCAACATTCCCAAACATGGACATGCCTGGTCAAAAGCTGGTTTTATGGAATAGGTCCAGAAAAAGGTGTAGTTTTACATACTAAAATCCCCCGGAAATCCCAGTTGTGGAAACTTCGTAATCCAAGATCGCGTCCAAAATGGCCGCCATTTTCACTATTTGGCACAATTTTGTCTTCAAATTGTCACAGGAAATGAAGAAAGATGTCTACTTATATGTTTTGAGGCACGAGGAATTCAATTAAACAGGTATCTAGTAACCAAATGCTTCTATATGGCATTAAACCAAGATGCGCCAAAAATGGATCAGGGAATGGCCGTATTCCCATTCTGCCATAAAATATGCCTCAGATAGCATAAAAAGTAAAAAAAAGTGGTGAATCCCATGTTCAATGTACAACAGATCAGGTGAGATAGGACCTTAAAGGGAAGCTCCCCCCCCCCCCCCCCACCCTTCTCTTGCTCGACCTAATTTGCCAGTAAAAAAATTATCTCAGAATCGACCAAAATCCTGTAAATAGAGTTCTTTCCCCCTAAAAACTCTCTTAAACTAGTATCGAATCGTCTGGCTTCTCCAGGCCAGGCGACTAGTATTGGGTTAGCGCCACACCCTTAACCAACTCTTGAGGTTCCCCGGGCCTGCCGCGCCCATGAGCTACGGAGTGGTTCCCGCTGTTGACCCTAATCCCGCGGGCCGTTCACACGTACACGGTGGGCAGGATCGTCCGCCGGGAGGCGTGCTTTATGCCCAAAGAAGCCCAGAGGGGGTTTCCAAGGGCATCGTACCAGAGATATCCTATGAACTCAGCAAGTGATGCAGCATCATCCGCGATGGTCAGAAACTTCTGACTCAAACCGAATGAGACCCCGCAACCCCTCTCCAAATCCAGTCCATACATTTGTTGGAGCTGGTGTTCTCCTGTCACACCCTGTGGGACAATGGCGAACAATCCACCAGCACTGCTCACGTCCAGCTAACCTGGAAGACAGAGGATTATCAGGTGTACGAGACTGGTTGGCACACTATTCTGCTCAGGAATTCTCCAGGGAGCCTTGCAACACACAGGGACGGACATCGTTATAGGCCACAAGTAAACCTCTACCAAATCCCGAATCCGCGCGGACAGGACAGGGAGAGCCAAGATGCTATCCACTGAGTTTCTTGGGAATGAACCCGACTGCTTTGGATGCTGATGTGCAAGAAGCTGGCAACAGATTCTGTTCAGGATTATCCTAGCGAACAGATGTAGATTAAGAGTAATGTAACTCATCGATTGCAGTCCGAGTATGCATCACCTTCCCTACCAGGATTGATTGGAATCGTTTGTCGTCTTTTCTAGTCAGTTGGTCAGTTGGGGGTAACACCAGTGTTCCAAACAGAGCCGTAGAGACCATGCACAAGCTTGATGGCAGCAGAGCATCACTGGGTGTATGCCATGAGCTTTCCCGCCATTCAACTGCTTCAATGCCTTCCGAGTTTCCTCAAGTAGTCAGTTAGTAGGAACGTATAATTACAAGCTGTTCGGGCACAGTGGGTTGCAACACTGTCCTTCTAAATTCCGAGTTTGGAGCTCAGCCTCGTACGAATACTCAGAAGTACCCAGGCCAATAAGTTTGCTGGAGGGTAAAATACTTACATGTAGGTGTGTCTACTGCTAACTTGTGTATGAGTGCAACTGGTTTTGCAAGGGAGGACCACATGCCCACACTACTACAATAGAAAAATATGAGATTTTCAGTTCTCATTAATAATGGGAAATTGATTTGTCCATCTTAGGGGTAATGTTTGAGCTAATGCTTAAGGCCTATTAGGGATCTTCTTTTCCACTTGCTACTTTAATAGTATATTTTCATGATGTACGTTTGATTGCTCCTGAAGACTCAATTGGGTATTAATTGTCATTTGGCGGCGACGATGCAAATCTCTCTATCGACACATTGCATACTCAAATAGTAATTAGAATTCCTCATACCTCAAAACATATATTTAGACAGATGTTCTACTTCAATGCCAAACTGTCATTTCTATGACATTCCTAGAAAATGTCGGCCATTTTGAATCAGTTTTGGCGCCCCATCTTAGTTTATGTCACTAGAAGCATCGGATTAATAAAATAACTGTTTATTGAATTCCTCGTGCCTCAAAACATATCAATATGGACACCATTTGGTCATTGGATAATTGTTGAGACAAAAGTGTGCCAAACAGTGAAAATGGCGGCCATTTTGGACGCGATCTTGGATTTCAAAGTTTCCACAACTGGGATTTTCGGGGAGTTTTAGTTTGTTAATTGACCGATTGAACGGGGAGGAAGGGGGGGGGGCTGCAACTTTCCCGGTGACCCTGGTCAGTTTCGTCCCATCTATCTTGTCCAGAATTGTGGTTTATTTTTCTTACACGCTACTACTACCCGTTTCATTACATGTGACGCATATGTAGGTGTCTATTTATTTTTAGTACAGCCGACTCGGTACCAGAGTAGCATTCCGGCTGGTATTGGTCCAGGAACTTCCCTATTTAAGGAGAATGAAACCCCGAAAGTATCTACTCATATATGAAGCAGCAGTGTATAATAAACATTTTGAAAAGGAATAATTCCAATATTGTTTCCCTTCCTAAGTTAGGTGCATTTAAAATTTCTTTATTTTTTCATTACCCATCATAAGCACTAATGAGCAATCCGATGCAAGCTTTTCCAATGGATTACTGAAATATACTGTGGAGATGAAATTAACGCCAAATTGGCTTGCAATAACGTACACTATTTTGAAATATGTGACAACCAAAGTGAGTGAAAGCAGAATCTTCACCAAAATGACCGTACTCTGCTGAACATTCAACAATGACATATCCGGAAAGTGAACCAATATTTTTCAATCAAATTTGGGGGAAATGTCTATTGCATGTTGGTTTCTTACTTGACATTGTTTACGTACACTTCAGAAAATCAGGACTTTCATTCCCTTTTAAAGCCGCGATGCTCTGTCGTTCATTCAATGTTACTCAGAACGATGACGTAACATTGGAGTCACGCTGACGCCAACTTGTTCCCTGTCGTTAGTGAAGGAAAATACAGACACATCACTCAGGTTTGTCTGCAGGAAGGGAAGGGAAGTTGAGGGAACACACTGCGGACAGCGCCTAGCTGCTCTGGCCGACAATCCCGTTTACTAAATGGTTAGGCTGATAGTCCAGTCATATTACAGATTTTCTTCAAAACTATTGAACTTGCAGAAGTAAAAAAAAAGAACGTCATATCAAATCCCTATACTGCAAACGCGACGTTCTATCATGTTGCCTCGTTGAGTGATTTCGATTTTCGCGTTTGGGAATGGAGTAAATGATACGATAGTGGGAAAGACGAGAAATAGTTTATGAAAAGGGACCATAATGATTTTTTTTTATATATATTGCGGAGTTTTTAAAAATTCCTCAAATCCGATCTTTGACCGTTTGTTATAGGGTTCTCGAAAGTATTTGTTTCACATTGCTCCTGTATTACAGGGTATTCTTCCTCCCCCTTTCCCATCCTCTTAAGTATGAATTGAGTCATGATTCATCTTTACAAAGTCCTTTGTTTGGCAGATTAGCATGTACAATATTCATTGATTGTTTACCGGCAAGGGGGGTGGTAGCATGAAACAATCCCACTCCTGGAGCTCACAAATAACGTAAAAGAACGGGGAGAACTGACAACCACTACTATTATTAAAAAAAATATTATAACATCATTACCATCGTTGCAATAATGAAAAATAAATCAAGTTCATAATTGCCATGCATTTTTTGTTTTTCTGCATTTGTAAGGTTCGGCATATCCTATGTTATTTCTCTGTCATGGCGCGATTACAGCGGTCGGTCTGCTCCGTCAATATTGAAATGGAGGAATTTGTTCTCCACTCTGAATGCACCTCTTAATTGCGTTGTGCAAATACCGAGCCACGTGTAAAACAAATAACCAGATCGACAGATATGCAGTTCAATTTTAGGTGAACCATGCCTAATGATACCATCATTGGTTTAAAGCTGCTGATCACGGTGGCGCCTCCATTCGAACTGTCTGTGGCCTATTCTGAAGTCTGTCTGAAACTAAGCGAAACATCGGCGGTTCGATGGAGTCAGGGGTATTGTTACCATGCCACACAGTTCAAAGTCGCTGTCAGACTAGAGAGGGAAGGTTCGGGTGGAAATATTTAATTCGAGGTAATGGGCCTGTTCATTGTAGTGTTGTGATAATATAATAGTTAAATGGTACTTATATATATATATATATATATATATATATATATAGCCTATATATATTCTGTTAATATCAATGTTTCATGATTTTCAACTACTTCACAAAAAAAAGCCCCCCATCCACACCACAACAGCAGAAAGAGTTCCCGAACTCCCCCATAGGTGGGCTACATACTAATTTCAGTGATCAACCCAAGAATCCGGTACTTTTCGTTTCATGAGTGGATGACCAGACTTCGACCTCTGTTGAGGACCGTTGACCTTACCCCCAATCAATAGGGATCATGCACTAATCATGCGGAATCCACATGAGAATGATCCATCCCGGTGGGGTTGAGCTATCATTTCCAAAAGCCGAAAGTGGTCAGAATATCAATGTTCTACAATCTCCCCAAAATGACTCGAAATCGACACCAAAATCCCAATAGGCTGGCAATTAACCAGATTGGGGAAATAAGTTACAAATTGCGTACAACTTGTGCTAGGCAATGAAGATTGACGCACAGAAAGTGGGGAAATAGCCACGTTGACCCCTCCGTCAATCCCGCGCCTGGGGCCCATTTTAGATTTGGCAGTCTCCCTCGCAAACAGCTTACACGGAAAAATCACGCACGCACATGTCGCGGAGGGTGACGTCGTCCAACGCTCTTTCGCGGGGACTACAGACCTTCCCGCGACTGTCGTGACGTTACGAGGATCGGTCTCATTCGGACCCGACGTACCATAGTAATTCAATTTGCGGGTGTGCGGCATACCTGGTGTCCACCGGAAGCTCGTGGGAAGAAACATTAAAGGCGCAGACGACGTTCTTCGATAAGGATGAACGATGAATTGGGAATCCATTCACATTTCTCTCTTCTAAACACCGAGAATCGGCAAGTACTAATACATTTACAATGTCGCATTTGGCCACCAGTGTCCGACTTTTTAACTTATGATGTAGCACAACGGCATGGGGAGACAACCGTTAGTGTGTACACAGCCACAGTCCAGGTCATCAAGCATTCGGACGTTCACAACTACATAGATAGGTGTGAACTCTCTTTCGATTCTTTTTTGAGTCTGCGAAGATGAACAGACGAGAACGATTAAATTGTGACAGGGACTGGGAGACTGGGGTCGGTAATCGATACCAACTTCCAGACAACGTGAGCATCATGAGTGGCCAGGTAATACAACGCTGACAGTTGCCCCAATGAAATGGAAGGTGCAGGGGGGGGAAAAACAAAGTCACGGTAGTCGACTGTACTAGCAACAGTTTTGTAGTTGGCAACAGTTACCACTGGAGTGATGGAGGCCGACGATCGTGGGTGAATGTGGAAGATTGAAAAGTAAAATAAGTAAATAAAATAAGTCACAGGAAAAACGTCGAGGCTGGTTAGGGGAGGGGAGTATTATTACTCTGAATCTTCGGACAATGTGTGACAAGTGTAAGTTACACATATGATCCTGATACACTGTAGGGTTAGCATTAGCTAATGGGGAATGCAGAGGACAAGTATTAGAGACAAGACAGTAACCACAAACAACCATTTCGCTTATCACATTATCACCCTTTTGAATAGTATCTTGATTGTAGTTGCCAGTATCAATTATGGTGGTATATACTGTACAGTCTTATGGTATCGAAGTACACAGTAATCAACGCGACATCAATGTAGTTAGACAGAATGGGGTACAGTATTATAACACGCTAGAGTGAATACTCTACTCTGACAACTGACTGATGGTCCCAATCAAAGTAGGCCGATGTGTATAGGCGCGGATTTGCACGTAGCTGGAAATGTGAGGAAACGAGTATTCCCCAATTTTGTACCCCTCTAAACAGTTAGAAAAACAGCCTAACGGTTCAAATGAAATACCGGAATATTCATAGAGTGAGAGAAACTACGGAACAAATGTCATTTCAGATATCGCCGAGTCATCATAAGGAGCGGGGAACTGGGAAGTAGAGATGTGTTGATAATGGGGCGGGAAATTAGTGCCCCAATCGCAGCACCACTGCGATACTATGGTTTGTGAGTGCTAGTAGGGTAGGATGGGTGGTGTTAGGATAGTTGTGCCATATTATATGTGTAACGCAAGTAAGTAAATATGTAAACTGATTGGACACAGGTCGTTAAAAATCTTATGTTCAATGAGGAAAACAAAAAACAAAAAAAAAAACAGATGGCCAAAACGGGTAAGGGTATTCGTAAAGAGGAAACCAACACCATAATGTCGTAAGAACCAATAGATAACGTGTGGTCGCTTGATGCCCGTTGAACTCTAGACGGTATTTCTACATAAATAAATAAAAACCAGTGGGAGATTCCATCGATTTTCTGAACAAACACGAAAGGTGCAGGGACACCTAACGTTGTGGATACTTCGGAATTGCACCAATATTATTCATATCTAAAAGAATGGACACTCCGCGTCGCGTTATTTGATTCCAGGCCAAAAACTATTATCGAGCATTGCATTTAACTAGGCCACATTTATTCAGGACAGTTGCCTTGGAACGATAGCGATATACGCTGGTGACCTTATTACGAGGTGTCGATTCAATATGAAGTGTGAGAGACAGCATATTGAAGTGGATGGCAGCGTTAACAAAAGATGGGATTACGTTTCTCGGAAACGGGGTATTCCATGAGTTATAACAGTGGTTTGGACAACTATAAACCCGAAAGAATCAAGATGCTGTTAGTGCTAAAAAAAAATAGTCCAATTCTTCAATTCGGAACGAATCGGTATAATGGTATTAATCTGTTTTCCGGTTTGCACCATGATTGCCTATAGTAAGCGAGTTTGAATGATAATCAATGTTCAAACGATTCGTCAGGTGACTGTCTGATAAGCCCAACGTAACCTGAGTGTGTCAAGTTTACGAGTAAATGCGGGCGATTCGGAACTGATCGTGTCATAAACATTTCTAGCGAAGGTTGAACGTTGATGCAGTAGCGGGAATTATTACGATGAAAGCATCGCGATTTGTCGTTTCTGGAACATTGGTTGGGGCTAGCCGACAATGGCGTCTCAGTGAATCAGGTCCGTACTTCGTTAGTCATAGTCCAGGGGCAGAACAATCGACCTTTCACACTCAGACGTACCGTACGCACCCCTGTTAGGTGACTACATTGCCTGACCATGACTGTGTCCAAACAAAATCTGCATGGATGATTTAGTGACAAAGAATCCATTAAACAGCAGAATGAAATGCACACAATTCATTGATTGGTAATTGGGGCACATATATAGCCAAAAATCGGGGAGGACCTTGGAAGTCCCCGAACCCACCCTGGGACTGAAGCATCGTCAATGGAGCAAATGACTAAATACTTAACCGCCATCAAAACCCTAACCAAGGTACCGAATTGTACCAACTGACGTACATAAATTGAACGAATACAATCAGCGATTAGTTTTAACATAACCAACATGATTTCCTGAAGAAAAAAACAAAACAAACTAATAGGCCCAACATGTCCAAACAACCAAGACATGTACAATACGGGGCGATATATAAAATACGCACAAGTGATGAAAAAATCGAGATGAGCTGTAGACGAGAGAGAAAACAAACACCTAACCCACAATGGGCAGTAATGCTTGGACAAACACAACTCCTCATTATATGCCATTGGCCAATTCCTATCATGTGTCATGACCATGGTAGTATGTTTGTAGCAACTGAACAAAATAGTAGGAATTGACCAAATATTGGATCTGATCTAAAATCGACTGTGCAAATTAGGCACACTGTACGACTTCGATTGACCGTGGATTTGAGTCCAAATTCTCGAGAATGAAGGTAGTAGTATCAATGGCGTCGTGAAGATCTGACACATTAAATGTTCGCATAAAATTGCAAATTAGATTACCTGATTAGCATATTTCACTCTGAAAACCAAATTCTACCTAAAATCTGTCATATGTGGCTTAAACAAATAACACATAGCTCTCCTCTAAGGTGGCCAGCAATCGTGCTAGCGAATCTGAACGAAATCATAAAAGACACCAAACCCTACTTATATACCCAAATTTGATCAAATCGTGTAAACCAACACCATTGCACATACAATAGTAAAAATGACCGTCCACGGTTTCCGGAAAATCTGCAAACAGAGAAGGTGGCACACTGGAAACTCACGAATCGTATTCTTAATTCAGACGGCACAAGAAATGATGTATGGATCCGGTAGATTATACAGGGAACTAAAGAGTATATACCCACTTGCGAAAACTTGAGTGTATAAAGCCGTTTCATCCGTCCAAATGCAAAACCCATGGACATTCACCTCGAATTCACGTTGCCACTCGGACTGGCAGTGTTAGGGCCTATACGCACAAGATATGCATATACGCACAGTATATATCCTGTTGTTTCGGTTCTTTCGTAATCTTTTCGGTTCTTTCGTATTTCTGTCAACCTATCAATAACCAAGGCCTGCTTGCGTCGGTAAACCGAAAAGGAGAACATAAATGTCATGAATAACATTTGCGCAAATATGCTTCTGTGTCGTAAACATATATCAATAAGACAACAGTTGATGACATAGGCAGAACAACATGGAAGGAACGATGTCGTTTGGTACTATTTTCCGAATGGATTTAACATTTCATGTTGGTGCGTGAGGTAACATCGTCACCAATTACAGTCGGGTAACATTTTTCGGTGAGTCAATTAAATAGTAAGTTATTATTATCTATTATATACGCCATTATATTATGATATAAGTATTGGAAGGAAGTATGATTCTTGAATTGACAAATTTATATCCTAAATCATGCATATTGTAATGTCGTCGTGGTGTCACATCACGGGTGGTGCTTATAAGTGAAAACTAATTTGGACCCAAGGTGTACCTGAGAAATTTGAATGGAATCCTCATGAATTTGTAAATGTCGACTGCCGCGATTAGAAAATCCAAACCAAACAGCACCAATTTTTTTTTTGTTCATTTTCAAGTGGAAACCCGGCAAACGTTGGTCGAGTGAATAGGTAACTACGCATCACGGAACTCCCTTGAAGGTATGTAACTCATAAAAATAGTTGAAAACAATAGTTCAAGAATATGTAATTGCATGACGGAACTCCTTAAAGGATATTGAATCTAAATATGTTGCTAGACGTACGTATTTCTTTGACAGACACGTGGAAGCTGATCACCCTATCAATGCACCGCTGGGGCGTTATGACAAAACTCTATCACGGAAGTTACTCACAGGTGAGGCACACGTAAAAGGTTACTGCATCGGGTGGATCGGCTGTAGAAGGCTCTCCCCTGTTTGGGAGGCAAACGACCAACAGGATTCCCCGTGATAACAATTAACAGTAGGAAAAAACAGTCCCCTCTCCTCATGTAATTTCGAGTTCGTATTAGGTTAGCACCAGACATTGTTGTTCTTATTTTCCTTGCACTACGTCTAATTGTGTATATACCACGCATCCTGGCATTAAGAATGTGGACTTATGCTATGACAAATTATAAATACAATTACAAAGTACAACGCAAATAATTTAAACCACGAAGCCTAGCCTATACTGAAAGCTACGATCAGTAAACTTTGACCAGACTTTGACTCTCTTGACCTCAGCTGACGCTTGAGCTGGGAAGACCAATAAAATAG
>JAODTK010000317.1:0-15244 GCA_026419785.1 Sclerodactyla briareus | reverse complement strand
TCAGAGCTGTTTTAGGTGACACATATATAATATTCTATACAGGTGAGCTTTTGTATGTTTTTATTGGGTGGGAAGGATTCCTAAAGCTCGGCCACAACAGAAGCCCAGTCTCGGAGTGGTGTGGCTGTTCAGATATGGTATAAGACCTCAATCTTCAAATTTTAATCACTAGCGCCTCCCACATCTCAATTTTCAGTCGTGGGGAGAAAGATCAGCTACATATATCAGATTGAATGCTGAGTGCCACACACACGTAGGTACGCACAGAGGGTCAGGGAGGGGGGGGGGGGGGGGTTTGGGGTTGACTCGGAACCCAAGAGAGTGCACCCTCCTAAATGGCCTCGTTCTCCCTATTGGCAAATGAGTACAATTTATGAGCCCCTAGATGCATGCTGCTGCCAATATTGTAAATAACAGCTGCAAACTTTCACTGAACTGGACAAAACTCAGTTTTTGTGTTAGAAAATTATTGATCACTGGGTCATGGGGGGGGGGGTTCTGACAATGTACCATTTACAAGGGGTTTTGGGTATCCAGGGAATATTAGTGTCATCTATATATAGTATGGGATGTGAGAAGCCTCTAACAGGAATCAACTAAGTTCGAATTATCGTTGGTATTTGATTTCTTTTCAGATATGATACCATGACAGCCCATAAGCGCCGACTGCTCATGGGAGACATTGACTTTATAATTTGGAGTCGCGCTGGCTGCACTTCGGACAAAGAAGATTTTGAAAGGGTGTGTCCAAGTTGAATGCAGGCTCGCAATGGCAGAGCCCCGAGGCTGTGGCGTCTGAGTGAGACAGAATCAACCACAATGGTTACGGAACAGTCCGGTCCAGGAGGGGGACCGAGGTTTGCCAAGGTTATGCAAGCCTCAATTGCCTCGCGCTCGCCCCTGAAGGATGGCTCTGCAGAGTTCTCCTTCTCTGTGAAGAGTACCTCTATGGATAGTGTGAAGCGGCATCACCAGACTTTTCATTATGGGGGGGGGGGGTGAAGGGGGAAGGGGAGGGATGGGAGGGAACAAGGGGGGCACATTATTTTGAAGGGGGGGGGAACACCAAAAAAGGCGAGAGCTTTAGCTCTATGTCCCAACCATGATCTGAGGCATGCCCGAGGAGAAGAGGGAACTTGGAGTAGAGTTATCCGGAGAGAGAAAAAAACATGCATGAAATCCAAGCAGGGATGTTAGTCTGGATCTGGAACTGGAAGCTAGGGTTTAGTAATCAAGAGAGGATGTTCGAGTTTTCAAGGCCGATGAGCATTGTTGTTTACATAATTCACCTCACGGAGATTTGTATAAGCTAGGGGGCCTATGCGGCAGACATTTCCCATAGAGCATGCAGAGATGGCGGGTGGGGGGCAGAACAGTGGGACGAATTCTACCACTAGTACCAACGCGGAGCAAAACTTTAACACTTTTTTAGTTGAATTCGAGGCAAATTTGGAAACATTACGGCCTTTCTTGTGAAATTTTCTTGGTTCTGCCAGATCTTTTCAAACTGTAGTCTGGCTACTGACGTACGAAATAGTTTTTGGAAAAATCACCAAATCTCTCTTTTTTTTCCTTGGGAGGGGGGGGGGCGGGCACAAGGTTTTAATGCCACTGATAGTGCGTTACAAGCCCTCAGTGGTCAGTAGCTCGGTTGACCACTGGCAGTTGATGGTGCGTGTTATTCCAGAACCCTGGAGACTTTCTTCTCGGGACCTAGAGACTCACTGGGGAAGTTCTGAGTGTATCTCATGAAGGGGGCCTCTCATCCGGGCTGTGGCCCAGAATTAAACATGATGTCATAGTAGACGGGGGGACAGGCCTCCGGCCTCTCCAACCTCTGGAAGTTGGGTTGGCGACGCCCTCAGAATCTGTAGAACGAAATAGGAATAATGCTATTTACATCTGATCACTCTTCTACATCACTGGTCTCAATAGGAAGGATCATTGTAGAGTACTCAAAATAGGGAAACTCACATACCAAGTTGAACACCATCAAGGCAGATAGATCTTTTAATAAGATAAAGTTAGCCCAACTAGCAATTTTCACTATATCCCCAAGTTCCTCCAACCGAAACTTGGCTCTAGTCACACCAAAAACGGATAGTGTCTTGTTTTTAAATTAGAAGCTGCATACCAAATTCCAAACTGACCGGGTCAGACATTCTGCACTTATCAGTTAACAAGATTTTTCCTTAGATGACCTTTACGAACTGACCCCGAAACCATAGGGATCATACTCCTTAGGGGAACCCATATACAAGTATGAATGATCCATCCAAGTGGGAGTCGGTCAGGTTATCGGTGGTAAGGAGCGACCAATTTGCCAAATTAGCAATTTTTCAATTTCCAATTTTCTCCAAATATGACCCCCGGTAGCACGAAATAAAATAAGGTTCCGGTAGTCCCCATAAGAAAGCTGCATGTAAAATTTCAACCTGAACAAGGAGACAAAAAACGAAAACTCTTGGACCAGAATATATCATCAGGCTGGTGCTGTTCTGCAGTGTGCGCTGTGGCCACGACTCGCAGCAGTCATCACCTCGCAACCTTGCAGTCAGTATTATGGTGACCAGGAGCTTGATATCAGCATTGCAGCCGTTGGGCAACGAAGTCCGTAACGGGGGGAGGCAGGCGCCAGTCCTACTGACACAAAAATGTGTTAAATGTGACAGAGGAGTGCCAAGGTGATGTTTCCTCAACTGCCAGTGGGGGAGGGTCGATTGGTATTTGGTAAGTATAAATTATTTAATAAAACTTATAAATAAATAATGTTTTAAAGAAATTTACCTTACCTGTATAGGGAGAACTTCCAGGAAGTAAGCCAATAATATTTTCTTCTTGATTCTCAGAACAATTTTTTAAAATGGAGGTAGGTTCCAAAATATAAATTACTCTCCCATGTAGGGGCAATATGACTAAACAATTTTACATGCCAAATATTCTACTGTGAGAAAGAGCGAGTTTCAAAAGGCACGAAGGTGGTAACGTGCTGCCATCTTCTGGAACAAGCTCCGTATAACCCAGGTGAATCTGAATCCCACAAATGATTACACAGTTAATAGGATCCTCTAACGTATCATGCCTGACAAAAATAAAGGCAACAGCCCGACCCTCTCAAATTACATTTAGACAAGACCACCTTCAGTTGTAATACGTGGACATCAACAAAATAGCCTGGCAAGGAATGATCCAACCTTCACCTGTCAAAAACAGAAACATGGCACACAGGTCACGCCATTACTATAGAACTTCATTCCAGGGGTCAGTGATTTTTTTTTTTCCCTGAGACAAGGCTACCTGGGAAATCAATAGCCATAATGCTCTGGGAATGTGCGAACAAGAGTCTGGTCTGCCAGTGAAGACAACAAGAGGGGGGAGGAAGCCCCTTCTGGATGATTACAGTAGGGGTGTTCTGACCGTATGACCAAATGTTGACAAGGGAAGGGGGGTATGGAGAGGGGTGCATTGAAAGGGGTTGTATGAGGAGAGGTGGTGGGGCTGGCTGGTTTAAAAAAACTCCCATTTATATGGTGGGGAAAGATGATTCCCATGAGATGGGCAAAGGGGTGTGGTCAAAGAGCGGCTGCGCACCCAATAAAAACTGAAGTTACTGAGTGTTGTGTCTCTGCAACTGTCGACATGCACTGTTACACCGATAATTCCCCGTCCACTCGGCAAGGTCACATACAGGTTCGCAACGTCACTTGCCATGCCAGCCGCTCTAGCTCGACTGTCAGGGGAACTGCATCACTAACAAGTTTACAGCCACATCATGTCACGCTGTCAGCCGCATTACAGAAGGGGAAGCTGCCTTACTGTCACGCACAGCTACAAATTGTCACAGTCAGCCACGTCACTGGAATGTCAGCCCTATCATCACTGTAGGGGGAGCTGCATCGCTGTGACGTTCAGCCACATCACTGTCACACAAAAGGCCATCGGCCAAAGATTCCATTTTGCCAGGGCCACTCAAACAAAATCTGAGACAATGCTGTCACTGTTAAAATGTGTTTATAGAGTACACTTTCTGAACAACACCATCATGAATCGACTCCAATCTCCATCAGTTCTCCTCATCAAAGCAAGCCTTTCTTACACTTTATGCCACTGCTGGTTGAATACTCTCACTAGATACGTCTTTCCTACATTCAAGTAGTCCCATTTTTTTTAATCACACAGAGGACACGTTTTCCGAGGATTGGAGTAAGTATGAAGGCCAGGGAGGCAGCCCTGAAGGTCAGTGGAACTGAAAGCTCACATATTTTTAGATTGCCATCGAATTGATCGAAACTTAGCATAGATGAAAAGAGTGTGTTCGATAACCCTTTTGATTTTGTGTCATCAGCAATAATAGTTGAGTCTAGTGACCGTCATGAGGGGAATGTTGCCCTGAGTTTCTACAGTTATGGTGATTTGTTTTACTCCTCATAAGTACCAAAAAGTGCAAGTTAATTGTTTTCAGTCAATTAATGCTGGCATCTATATATCCTAAAAAATTGGGTGCCATCCCACTTCAATCGGTGTGTCACTATCAGTGTAACAGTTGTATCTCGACATGGGCGCGGATCCCAGAGGTTTTTTATATGGTCCATATGGAAACAATTAAAGGCATTCCATGTGTGCTTTCAGGAATTTATGTATCAGGGTTTAACAGAAACAGGCTTACTAATCAGTGAACAATTTTTTCAAACTCATAAGGACTATAATGGACCTTGTCTACCAAGGAGTCTACCAGGAGTATATGTTTTGTGAAAAAAATGACTGAAATCGCCTAATATTATATAAGTTATTAAACACAATATTCAACTTCCAACGACCCTTTTTTGCATCCCTGCAAAGGGGATCTATGCCGTTTGCAAGTATGTGTGT
Source organism: Sclerodactyla briareus (assembly GCA_026419785.1). Taxonomy (NCBI): domain Eukaryota; kingdom Metazoa; phylum Echinodermata; class Holothuroidea; order Dendrochirotida; family Sclerodactylidae; genus Sclerodactyla; species Sclerodactyla briareus. Next base: position 10,375 of record JAODTK010000317.1, on the reverse strand, counting down.
GTGTGTGTATATGTGACACATTTTGTCCGGACGATATCTGAGCACGCAAGCATGTATCAAGTTCATATTAGATGTAGATTCGTCATGTGGTGTTAGTTGATAGTTGATTCCTATTTTTCTGTTGCCCGTCAATGTCACCCCCCCAACCAAAGGTAAATGAGAGGCTCAAAATCTGACATATATAAAGGACAATATCTCATAGCAAGGTCCTACATCGCCGACCTTTTGGGACTAGTTGCGATTGATGAGAGGTGATCAATTCAAATAACGGTCAATGTAATCCAAGGTCATCAAAGGTCAATTAGGGGCAAAAACTAGTTTTTTCGGCCCTCCGAACATGGGAAACGACAATATCTGCGGGGAGGTTGGAAGGGCCCATTGTGATCCACTCGATGACCCTATCTGTGTTAACTTTGACCTCAATTTGACCTTTACCATGTTTTGGGCCCAATCAAATTTTAGTGGCAATTTTCGGATCTCAAAGGTACCATCTGATCAAAACGGACCATAATTCGACCCCATGGTTACTTTGTGCTACGAAAATATCAGAGGTCAAAATGTTCATTTGAAATTTAGATTGCAGTTAGGATTCTCATAGTGATTTGTCATGGTGTTTTTTAGAATTCAGTGGAGTCAAACACTCCGATGATGAGGTCAAAAGTCAAAGGTAAATCTTGAATAGATTGCCTATTTTCAGAGTTACAGGGCAAACAAAATTAAAACTGTCAATTTTTGGTATGGGACAGAGCTCTGTGTGCTGAATAGACGAACAAAACTCCCGCTTCAATGGCACGGATTCTCAAGTTAAGGGGTGTTTGAAAGTTGGTTTGTTGGTACCTTTTGGGCACAATAGCATCGGCAGCCTATACTTTGAGCAGATACTAATGATTGTAGGACATGCGTTGAATTTCACGAGAGTAACATTTTTCATAAAAATTCATGTCATCAATGGGTCATTCAAGGTTACTTAGGGCGAAAACTGCCAATTAGTATGTGTTCCTGCAACAACTTACAGTGACCTTTTCCTGATGTGGTTTATATTTCAGGACACGGTGTACATCCCACACCTAGGGTTACATTTTTGATAAAAACGGTTAACGTCACCTCAAGTCATTAAAGGTCGATTAGAGGTCAAAACTTAGTTTTTTGGCATAACATTGAAACCAAATGTCTGCGAAGGATGGGGTCAATGCCCACCAGCCCACAACTCATCCACGTCAGCCTTTGTCCTTGCGATCTAGACATCCTGCTCAACATCAGCGGCAATAAGCACAGCCACGCAAAAGGAAGGGTCAAAGCTGGAGTCCACCAACTGCGCACCCCAGCCCCTTTGACGGATGCCCATCAACATCCGCTGAATGAACCCCTAGACAGCAAAAGGGATGGGTCAAAGTGAGCCCACCAACTGGCGCACCCATGCCCCTTTGCTGCTATTGTTAGTTCGATAGCGTCCTTTTTTCTGAGAAAAAAGGGAACAAATTCTGTAGACTCCTACTATTATTCACACTTTATTGGGACATTGGAGAACTTTTAGACTTATTTTAGACATTTATCACTTTTTTTAAATTACTTTTGGTATTTATCTCCTATAATTACATTCAATGTATTCAGAATATTGCCTGTTAGGTGGTAACTATGTGTAGCATGGTCGAGGGACTCCAAGGGAGATTATGGTTTTCACTGGAGCCTTGACAGTTCAAATTTTTAAAATCATTTAATAGACAGCGAGCTAACTTGACTCTCAAAACAACTTTGTAAAAGATGACAGTTTCAAGAGTAGTGTCATGCCAGATTATCTGGGAACCAATAATACCTGTATGGATTGTCAGATTTTCAGGCAGGAGTTCACAGTAGGACTGGTGAAAACTAAATCTCATTGCTAAAAAACAGTGACAATGCCTAATGGGGCAGATACAACCTGTCAAGAATTTTGGGCTCCTGTGAACGAGGTAGGGGGTCATTTTGTTAAAATAAACATTCATGATGAGCATAAGGTCACCCAAGGGCCAGATTTGAGGTCAATGTGGTTTATCCTTTGGGGACTAGTTGGGAATGAGGTATGGCGGTTTTTCAAAAAAATTTTTCCCCAATAACATTCATGTGATGAAAGGTCAGAAAGGCCAATGAGGGGTACATTGACCTCAGTTTTAAGTGAGAAATTCAATTTTTGTTGGCACTCCGTTTTCCATTTGGATCACGAAGGTTATGGGTCCTCACTGGTGAAAGTTGTTAGATCAACTCCCACCAGTGTCCATGGTCACAGTGTCCTGACAGGAGTGTACTGTACTGTGATACTGTTATTACATGAGTGAGAGTTAAAATGCCAGTGGTAAGCAGTATAGGGCTTATTTACTCAGTGGCGTGTGTTAGTGCCAGGCAGTAGCGTGTGAGATGTGGTAGGCGCCCGAATCAGGTCCCTCCAAAATCCATACATACTGACCCAACTTGTTTTGTCCCAAAAAAACCATAAGTATCAAAATTTTCCTCCTTACTCCTAATAGACCTGAAGTGGGGGCCATGCCCCTCCATTAGCATGCAATCGTGTGCCAGACTAGGTATACAGGGGGTGTTGTAATTTTTTTTTTTGGGCGGGGGGACGGGAAGGGGAAGGAATTCTCCAACAACACGAACGTCCCATTAAAAAAAATTCCTTTCTTACCCCAAATGGACTTACAGTCAGATAAACCCTATTTCAAAATTTTATAAGTGGCCAATAATCGTAAATACCTTGCAAACACGCTCCAGACAGATCCATGTTAATTGTCTGAGCGGCCACTTAGCCCCAAATTGGGCATAGCCCCAATACTAAAAACAACATTATCTGTTATGCTAATTGATATCTCACAACATTGCTCAAATGAGACTCAATTGACAGGAAATTTTCAGCTGGGATGCTTAAATACGGGGTATGTGTAGCACTGTGTGAGAGAGAGTTGGTCCCTGTAGTCGTCTGTGAGCACTCAAGAGAAAGGGAGCAGAAAGTCAGGCTTAAAAAATGACAGTCCCAGTTAAACCCTCCTCCCCCCACCATTCCCCCCCCCCCCCCCCCCCTCCCCCCCCCTCCTCCACCCCCCTACACTTCATTTCATATGCTCCTGGTTAATTTAAGAGTAAAACAATGACTTAGATGGAAATAAGGAGTAGTGGAGATGCCATTTGCTAATTGCCATATTGTAGAAATGACTCATTGTGTGACCTTTGACCTATCTGCAGTGCCCGATGTGGCATTTCAAGAAATGGATGGGACAAACACAGATTGCAAACTCATGAGCGACTTGGGTGAAATTATACAATCCACCAACCAAATTGTATCGTTGGATTAGCGCCAGGCATTAGGCATAGGCATAGGTTGTGTGTAGTTAGGCCATGACCTAACGTTAGCGCCTAGCCTAGATCTATCAAGACTGATATGCCGTTGTAATATCAAGCTAAGCCTATGTTCAGTAGGTGAGGCGCCAGGCCTGAAGATGTTACACCGTTTTCCACATATTGGAATATCCACCAAGGTCTTCCATGTGATGCCATGCTCTAGGACTGTTTCCCTTTGCCCATTATATCTATGATCTAATGGCGTGGGCTGCCATAACATGTGAAATCATGAGTTATTACGCACTCCATGCCAGCCTTGCACATCTTCACAAATTTGCAATTTAATATCAGAGAATAGAAATGTTCATGTGCATGCTGCCGGCGCAACATCCACATATTTGTTATGATTCAATGTATACACCCTTGTAATTTTTTAGGCGTTTTGTCAAGACAGTTTGATGATATGCTGTCCTATGTCATCATTCATTAGGAACAAATGTTGAAATTGATACAAATGTCAGACAATTTCATTATCTCCTTGAATTTGTTGGGAGCCCCCTGAGATCATTGTGTATAACTAAAGCGGCCAGTCAATGTTCAAGTCACGCACCCAACATTACATTTTATAACACAGTGACAGTGCTTGGGCCATTGGTTTAAATTCTGCAACAAGGCGAGTTTGTTTAAGGACAGGTGTTACAAAAGTTTGATATCGTATCAATAGGGCAATGTCACTACACAGCCTTTGTGCTTCTTGTTTCATTCCATATCTCAGGACTAATGGTGGACCACAATTAATACTTTTATGGGAATACACAAACTTTTGCATGATGAGAAACCAATTGAGGCATCATATTATACAATCGACACGTTGAATGACCTCCAGCTGACCAGAATCCATGACGAACGAACTACAGGAAAACTATACCCAACATGACATCCTACTAAGTTCATGAAAATCCGGCAAGGATTTTGCATATAATTATGCAAATTCTACACATTGACTGAACTCCCCATTTGTTTTTTTTTTTTTTTTTTTTTTTTTTTTTTTTTTTTTTTTTTTTTTTTTTTTTTTTTTTTTTTTTGTTTTTTTTTTTTTTTTTTTTTTTTTTTTTTTTTTTTTTTTTTTTTTTTTCTTTTTTTTTTTTTTTTTTTTTTTTTTTTTTTTTTTTTTTTTTCAAACAAACAATCTTAGTTGAAAAGTTTTGGGACAGAAGGTAGAACATATTCACCCATAAAAGGCAATGATATAGCCCAGGTAAGGGTTAGTGTGCCTGCTCACCACTAAACAGCTGGGGGGTATAAACTAGGAGGTTCTCTCCATAGCTCTATCATTACCACCTATATTTGAAGCGACAACGGACAAGTGATTTATACAGGGCTCTAATCAAGACGATGGATAAGAAGGAATGAGTCAGTCCAAACCGGAATGTCACCTTAGAGACTTTCCGTTACGGAGTTATAGTCCCTTGAAGTTTGTGTATTAGTGACATGTGTATGCGCAAGATCGAAATGCATCCCATATGCAATAATAAATGATGTCATTCTGGCACAACTGCAACATTTGTTTTTTAATGAAATCAACACTTAATTTTCACTTCGAAAAGCTTTACGTCTAATGGAGGGATTGCTGTAGTAGGGGTTGGTAGGTGTTGATAGTTACTGCTGGTGAGAGAAAGACCGACAAACAAAATTTTCTGCCTAATGTTGACTTAATATTCAACGAAATGAACCAATCAAATACATAACAAAATTTTCCTGTGTTGGTCCATGTGAAAACGTCATGCGTTATTGCCAAATCGGGATTCTCCCCAAATTTTCTGCTTAATGGCCCCAAACTTTGAAGGCATACTCCACATGGAACATCGTATTGAAATGGGGCTTGACCCATAATACAGTTTTTCCATTCCTCCACAATATAACCTCTGTTGTATCCCGCCTGCTGTTGTCCGTCAAACTGTCACACTCTTTGAAACACACACCAACTTATTCGGATATCACAATCATTGTTTACTAAGTTGTGGGTAAATCTGACTACGTTTATGTTCTGGTAGCTCGTGTAGTTTCCGTCAGGAGAATTCCGAAAGATTGTTCAGCACGCTGTAACGTGCACGTGAACGGCCCTTGACACCACTATGACCTTTGACACAATAGTATCATCATTTCATTAACTGTACCCATGCAGAGGCTTTCCCGATGGAAAATGCAAATCGGCATCCCTCCCATCATGGTGCGGGGTTTAGTCGAATTGCACAGCCCAGCAACACCCCCAAATCCATGGCCACCCTCTGGAGTCCCTTATCATGATCACGAACCTGCATCTACACACGCACTAGCCTTTGCACAAACCGTGTTTTGATATTGTCCGTCGATGCAACATGTCATACACAAAATCAAACAGAGAAAAAAAAAAAGGAAGAAAAAACACACAACAAAAAAAAGAAAAAAAAAAAAAGAGAAAGAGAAAAAAAAAAAGAGAAGAAAAACAAATAAAAAAAAAAAAAAAAAAACGAAAGGATGAAAGAAAAAAAAACCCCTCAACCAACGTTCACCCCTGTTATGTCAGCAATAACGTCTTTTCATACTGTTCACGGTATCTTCATAATTATGAGGGCAACCATTTCACGTCATCGTTTAGACGCTTTCTATGAATATTCTGCGCTGTAACTGACAACCGCTTACCCCATCCTGGGAACTAGCACAGGACTTGGACCTATTTATTTTAATCAAATCCTGTCTGGTATCAACTGTTCAATGCTGATATGATGGTCACTCACCTTGGCGCACTTGTAATTCAGCAGCCTACCACTTCACTGGTAGTGGGAAAGCGCGGCGCTGATGCCAATAAACGGGAGGGGGCGGCATAGAAACAAAATCGATGCAATCTTGGACGAGAAACTAAGTGTGCAATGGGCAATGGATTGATCTCTAAGATCATTATCTATATACTTTCCCCCCGACCGGTGCCCCATGGCTGGCCTTGCCATAAACGAACATTCCCACATGGAGACCCCAAAGCTGTACACATCAGACTCCTGGTAATTGCAGTTTCGTGCAAGGCTTCAACCGGCATCCTGGAACAAGGAAAACAGAAAAACAATCACACAAAATGAAAGAATAAGAAAAAAATCTACACGGATATCCCCCAGGCCCATATGCCCAGTTTCAATTCCTGTCCTTCGTTTCCAGTGGGAAGGAAACATTTGAGTATACCCTGACAAAAGAATACATGAATATTATCCTCTCATCGAATGACGCTAGCTTCGTTTTTCATATAGGCCCAGCCCTACCAGCCTGATAATATCATTTCCCTCAAAAATTTATTTAGATTTGATACCCTTAAAGGTGCTTTTGTGCATTTTCCGTCGCCGTCATTGTTTTAATCACGTCCCATCAGCAGTTAGTGCCAGTTTGTTGTCCAAGACTCATAATATAATAATAATCAAAATTGTGTTCATAAGCGCACAATCTATGGAGGTAATCAAAGACGCTAAGAAGGAAAGCAATCGAATGTGGAAAAAAGAGGATAAACTAAGTTTCCTGGACCTGCCACATTAAAATAGATGTGTCTTTAGGTTCGATTGAAGGTATGAAAATTGGGGGATTTCTGATGTGGCTCGGGTAACATAAGAACGAAGGATAGAAATTTTTGTAGCCCTACGGTAAGTAAATCAAATCATGTTGGTCCCCAGATACACATATGCATGTCATTGGTGTCAGTCACATAGCTGACCTGTGGTGTGCCTCTTTCCTTATGGATCAGTAGAAAAATAGAGTGGCGGGCCTATCATGTGGGTCATATTCAAAGAAAAAAAAAAAAAGGAATTGTAAGTCATATAAATGACTTCCGAAGTGCATCAATTGAACAAGGATTGTTGCCGGGATGCAGTCGAGGCCGGAACGTATATATGGAGCCTCGAGCCAATTGTGCGGCAATTCCTGAGCGAGGCCCAGCCCCTACTACAGTACTTGACGGAATACCCACCCTCTGACAATAATATAATAATATATAGAACTTATACAGCGCTAACATCGACAAAGTATTCAATAGCGTTGTACAGCCCAATAACGCCAACTTGAAAAAATGAGTCATCAAATGGGACTTGGGAACTGGCCAAGAGTTGGACTCTGATGTTGTGGGCAGACAGTTCCAGAGCTTGGGCCCGGCTGATTGAAAGGCCACGATCGCCATAGGTTTTCAGTTTTGTTCTTGGAACATAAGAGTAAGTGGGTGTATGGCCAGACCGCAAGGTATCGCGTGTATTCACCCGAAATGACATCTCCACAGACATGGATGTGCCATACTATGGATGCATTGTATACACAATAAACATATTTTGAACTTTAATTCTGAATTTTGCAACCAGAGCAACGATTGGACGATGCTCAACGATGTTGTGTTAAAATCATAGCAGTCCACCACAACCTATGCACTGTTTCTGCATGCAGGGGTAATGACATGACTCACCCTGCCCCCGTGGGTTTTACTGTGTTGGCCCATGGCAATTGTAATGGCAAAACCGTATAGACTCAAGGCATTCGGAAGAACTTGGCTTTCATTTTTTCAAAATGGAGTGAGGTGGGGAAGAAAATAGTATTGGGTTTTAAACACCCACTGGTTTTGGCTTCCGTAAAGCACCTTTCCTGTGTCTCAAAGGTGCAACATCCCATCCACCCCCCCCCCCCCCCCACCTGCCTCAATGTCATTTCCAAACTGACAGACTACAGCAGGAACTTAACACTAGCTATGCTACAGTGACCTGGAAATGGTAGAACTCCTACCCAAATATAATCATATTCTGCTGACAAAGAAGTGAAACAGCAGGCAAAGGAACACATCCCTGGCAACAAAATGGGAGGAGAATGAGGAAGGGGGTATGATAAATGCTAAGGATCTTAAAATGAATCACACACCAGCGTTCGAAATAGCTGGTTTAGCATCGTGAACTGCCCTCAAATGAGCTGAGATGCTACAACACACAACTTTTTGGAATTGCCTCGCAGTCCAGTTTTGTACACAAGACTATGGACACATGCCGTATCACCAGATTCCTCCCACTTAATTGCTACACACAAGTGACCGGCACTATTTTCAAAAAACGCCTGTCACACACACACTTGGTGATTTGAAGAAGAATGGAATTTCACATCTGGAATAATGGAGCCCTTTAATAGGAGTCATTGAAAGTGATATCACATACTATACCAGGTAATCTAATTAGGGTAAAGGGTCAGTGGTTGTTTATAGGTCAGGCCCACGGATGGCAATAGCCAGAGATTTTTCTTGGGGTTGCGGGGGTTGTCCCGAGGTCAGAATGGAGAGTGGGCGAGTGCCCTCGTCTCTCCCTACGAGTGAATAAAAATGCAATTCATGGGTCCATGAATACGGAAGGTGCAGAACCACCGTCACTTCCACTAAAACGTCAGAAAATGTTTCAGAAAATTGGGCCATGATTGGGGGTGAACCTGAATACCCCTTCCCGTCCACTACTCCACTGGCAGACCGATAAGAAATGACTCTGGTAGTGTCAATGATGAATAATGAATCGACAACTTGACTATGCAACTGACAAATATTACAACAAGATCACAATCTTGTTCAGTGACACAGACTTAAGGCCTTTTCTAAATCCATTTTGTCTGGTACTAGTGATTCTTGGTGGTACTGAATGATTGGTAAGCATGGTGTTTGCACCACGATCAGATAATTATCTCAGAGAATTCTTCTCGCATTAGTCACTTCAAAGGAATAGAGAGAAAGTTTTAATTAAAGGCTGGTCCATTGATCGATATTCGAAAGGATAACAAATACTGAAACACACATGAACTCTATACTAGATTACACTATAGCGACCACAAAATGTTTATTGAATACACAGGTCACAATTCTCTGACAATTCAAAAGTTGATGTGACTTGCCAATCACCTTTTCTTCTTTTCCCTAAAAGGGCAAATAAGACAGTCCTCACGCCTACCAAAAAGATAATTTGACCACTATTTTCCGAGTGCTTTTTTATTACTTTTAAATGACAAGATATTGACTAAATTGGCATAATTCTTCTATTTCAATTTTCAATTATGAATTTGATATTTTTTCAGCACTTCAGGCGCTTTGAACTTAAAGAAGTCCGGGGCCGCACCCAAGTTCAAAGCCTCTTCACTCATAGATAAACGACCGCCTGGCCGGCCATATGTGGCATGTTACTCACTCTACCTAACCACTGGAAAACCTGGATACTGGACAGCATTCAAGCTATGTCAAGAGGCTCGATTACTCCCGATTGAAGAGGGCAAAAAATATAAATGTGGCCCTGTTACAAAAAGCCTTTGATCAATTATTACTGGAATAGTGTTTTATATTGTTTACTAATAGGTATCAAGTCAGGTTTGCTAAAAAAGATAATCGCGCACATACACTTTGAATTTGTGTTGATTGACAGGAGCTCGACAGGCATTGGGTGGGAGTTGCCCGCAACTAACCCCCATGGACTTTGATATCCTCACCCCCCTAACCCTATCACTAACCCTGGGGGTATCATCCGTTATGCGAGAAATAGGGAGAATCCGCATGGCGCAATAATGCATTACGACACCGATAATATAATGTTATGTAAGTCCATGTTTTATTGTGTTGAAACTCAACCCATTCCGCAGAAGTTCTGCCGATTTTCGCTCACAAAGTAACGCATAACACTTTATTACCATAATATTTTTTTGGCGGGTTGTTGCAACATGTCATTCATTATTGCATGATGGGATGCTTTTTTTTGACATCTTGCACAATCCACATGCACAAACTTTAAAGGACTCTAACCTCTGTAACGGGAATCTTCCTAAGGTAGGGTTTTGCACGACACTTAGTTTTTCTCCATCTATCATATCAGCCTCCAGAAGAAAAAAAGAAATTATGATTCATCATTCGCTATCCTTTACCGATCTGAATTATGACTACACAGCAGCAACTATAGCTCGGTTCCCTATAGAGGGCGCTATTTCAAGGGATGGTCCTGAAAGAGTTTAGCAGACTTCATGGGTAACATGGGGTAGCCATGTGATTCTACAAAAA